>JAHHZJ010001912.1:0-20553 GCA_021437245.1 Aegilops speltoides
TTCATAGTTTATTTTTGGTGAAAGTTTTTGTCTCCCCTTTTTCGGCGGAGTGTGAAACACGAAGCCAGTGAACTTGGCATGTGCACCACTCCCTCCTTCCTCATGTAATACTACCATCTTTGTTGACTATAAGGTTGGCTATAAGGTTGCAACTTTTTCTCACTTTCTCTCTATCTATTTCCTCTCAATGTTTTTTACCTTTCTTTTTTAGACACAATTGTTTTTATGCCTCTTTTTTTTAAAACTAGTTTTTTTATACCTAGGAGCACATGTAGAGCGGACTCTTGCAGCCCTCCTTGACTTTGTCAATGCCTCTCTCTCCTCCACATAAGCAGGCTTATAGCCCGATTTTTCTTGGTACTACTTGCTATGCATGCATGCGGTGGGCATTTGGCGTCTAAGGGGCAGAGGTGGGGGTTCTGGTGGGCAGGCGGTCGAGGCGGGCTTAGGCGGTCAGGACTCCGCATGGCCCACCTCACATTATCACCATATATTTCTTAGAGTCCGGTGCACGGGGGCGATCTCTTCTCCTCCCCATCTCTCTCTTCTCAACCGGCCTTTGCGGCGATTATATTTGCTATCCGAAGGATTATTCAATTGCAGTCCCATGTGTGAAATTGCAAGACAGCGTGTCCCCTCTGGTGAGTGGCGTGCGAGCGGTGTCGCGCGCAGGCAGAGGCGGGTGCTACGCCCGCCTGGGACACCTATGGGGCGGGGCCTCGTGTGTTGATGCGAGGCGGAGGATCTTGCGGAAAGCAGATCGGCGTCTTGAAGGCGAGATTTTACCCAACCGGGCGCGATGGTCGCGTAAACCCTCTTGCTGCTTTTGTGTTGTATTGTGCTCGGGGCTTGGAAACTCGATGGCTTCACCGGCGTTGGGTTGCAAATGGTTCCAACCCGAGGTAGTGAATGATCGGAACCCCTCTCGTTGTGCATGGGCCTCCTTTTATAGGGCAAGGGGTCACGGCGGTGTCAGCGTAGGTAGAGAATAAAGCGTAAAGGGTGGTAGTTGGAGCAGTCCGGGAACGGTCGGCTACGGTCGGTGAGCGTGGATTCTACCTACTTTTGAGAGGGGACAAGAGCATTAAATGCGTCGCCCGCCCCAAAAGCTCCGCCCTGCGTCTCCGTTTGCCCGGCGATGAAGCCACCAGTGAGTGCCACCGCACCCTCCATGCAGCCCGCCACCCGCCAGCGTCTCGGGAAGCTGCGGCGGCGTGGGCGGATGACTTGGGTGAGGGCACGCCCAGCTCTCTCGGCAAGTACCTTGCGGGGTCTTAATCTTGGGGCCGGGAGCTTGTCAGGCTCTGTAACCGCTCCCGGGCCCTCGCCGGGCGGTATGGCGCCGGCGTGTCTTCGTGATGTGATCTTCTAGTCTCCCGGCGAGCTCCTCTCGCGGGGCCTTCATGGGTGATATAATCTTGAGCACAGGCGGCCTTCCCGGCAAGCTCCTCTTGCGGGGTCTGATCTTCTGTCTTGTACACTTTGTTCTTGAATGGCTTGATGTGGGTGGAAATGATCTCCGGCAGCGTTTGGTGGATCGCTACGAGGCTGTGTTGCCGTGCACAAGTTGAAGTCTTGAGGTACCCCTACCTTCTACCGGCAAGCCCGGCTGGGCCATACCAGTGCCGGCGTGTTAGGCCAGGCCCAAAGTCTGCAGACACGCGAAGCCCATGGGCGTCGAATCCACTTCGCATCTGCCGCCTCCCCTCCATAGCGCAGCGTCGATTGGCATCGTGAGATAGGTGGGCGGCGCATGCGATCTTTAAACATCTACCCGTGATCGTGGCGCGGCGGGTCGCTTCCCGTCGCTCGGCTCCACTTTTTGCCCAGCGGCCCTCATGCCGGGGTGCGTGGGCGGAAGTGGGAGGAGGCCGTCCCAGGCGGAGGCAATCGGCCCGCTCCTGGCCTTCTCGCTTCTGATTGGTGGCGGGCGGTTGAGCCCCCTCGCCCCTTAAAAAGGCGGAAGGGGCACAATGGCCGTACTCATCTTCTTCTCCCTTGCCTTGGTCTTGTTCTTCTTGCCGCCATGGAAGGAGGAATCCCGGCTCTTGCGTGGTGGCCTGGTCGCTTCTAGGCGCACCGCTCCCGGCCTGCTCCGTGGAGGCCGGCCCAGAGGGAGAGGGAGGCGTGGCCGTGGGCGAGGCGGCGTGGCGAGCGGTCGAGAGGGTCGTGGCGAGCCTCCTCCGTCTCCCGCGTCCCCGACCATGGCGCGGTCCTGCAGAATGACCCAGGAGTTCTTCATCAACCTTGGCAGGCGCCTCGTCGTCGCCTCCGGTTGCCGGCCCGTTCGCGGGCAATGGGGCGGATCCACCGGCGTGATGGAGTTACGCATGAGGGGCTGCGGGATCGGCGGCACTTTCGGGTGAGTGTGTTCCCCACCCGGCGTGATGTTCTTCGACCAGGGTGGAAGGCGTTCGCCGGATCCATAGCAGCGGCGGGGTTCACCCTCCATTTTAAGTTAATGGATGGTGACCTTCTCGCCGTCAAGGTCTTCGAGACTATGGAACCGGGTGCGCTGCTGTGTGGACAGCTCCTCGGATAGCGGCTCCTCCGGCGAGTGGCGAGGAGGAGGCGGCAGCGGCGGCGAGGATGGCGGGCCCGACTAGGCGTCGGACACCGTTGCCTCGCGCCACCCAACCCCATCTTCGGGTTGTCGCCTCGAACTCCGGGGCCGTCTCCTTGGCGGTGGCGTGAAAGAGCAGAAGAGGAAGAGGGATGGCGACAAGGCCGTTAAATCGAGTCTGAGGCGAGGTGCCCTCGCTGCGATTCCCATCACCCGTCTTCAAGCTCTGCCTCCGGCGCCTTCTCCCCAAAGCTCTGGCGGCCCCGGGTGTTCTCTTGGGGTCTTCTGGCGCCCGTGGCTCTCGGGCATCGTTCCCCATGCCCGTCACCTTGCGCAGCTCTGGGCACGCGGCGTCACGCCACGCCCTCCTAAGCGCTCCTTCGCCCTTCTCCGACAAGCTCCTCTTGCAGGGCCTCCTTCCCGGCAAGCTTATCTTGCGGGGCTCCTTGACCTACCTCTGAACTCTGAGCAGAGAAGCAGGAGAGGATCACGGGCACCTTATCTTTTTAAATTGTAAGCCCTCGGGCATTAGCTGCATTTAAGAACTTGTAATCCTCTCTATCATGTTTTCATCCTCTATGGACTTGTACTAAATTGGATGTTTTTAAAAGAAAAGCTTGCGGACTGAGTCTTTTACTTGGCTGCGTGCCTTGTGTGTTCTTACGCTTGAGGGGAGCTTGCAGGGCGAACCGCTTGCGAACAGGACAGCCCTGGCGGTGTCACTTCCGGCAAGCAACCTTGCCGGAGCGATTCGGCCCAACTTCGGCGAGGCTCGAAAGCAAGATAAGGTGCAGCGGCACACTGCGTTTGTTGGCGGACTGGAAACAAACCAAATGCAAGCCGGACCACGACTTCGGCTCCTCCCGTCGGGTTTTACAAGACACGATCGTTCAAAGCACCCGCATCTCCGGTCCATAAGAGGATGCATGGCGAGGATGGAAAAACTTATCGTCTGTAGCCCCGCAACTCTGGCTTGCGGAGGCGAAACTTAGTGCTCGCAGCCCCAGGAGCTAGCCCGCCGAGGAGGAACTTTGGCACTCGCAGCCCGGCGACCACGGCTTGCGGGTTCAGTCTTGGTGTGGTCTTCGGTTCTTCCTTGTCGCTGCAATTTCATCATGAACACGGCTGAGGTAGATATGCAACAACTTTATGTATCGCATGTGTATATAAATCTTGACTATTGTCTGATGCGAGCTTTGCCCTCGTATGTTTGTACTCTCGCTCTCGGGGAGCTTGCGGGCGAACCACGCTTGCAGGGGACAGCCTGGCGGTGTTGCTTCGCAAACAACCTTGCCGGGCGATTCGGCAACAACTGGCGAGCAGGCTGGAAGCAAGATAAAGGTGCAGCAACACACTTGTGTTTGTTGGCGGACTCGGAAACAAAACAAATGCATAGCTGGCCCGGACTTGGCTCCTCTCGGCTCAAGTCTCTCATCGGAGGACACCTCACGGCAAGGCTTGCCCGTTACACCCTCTACCTTCGCCTTTTTGCACTTCCACCCTCGCTTCTAGGGAACTTGCGTAGCTTGGCGCTTCTGTCGGGACATCACAGCCCGGGCTGGCGTCGCTTCGGCAAGCAACCTTGCGTGTCTAGTTCGCGGCAACAACTTCTGAGCAGACCGAAGCGAAACAATGGCGGAAGCTGGTGGCGGCTCACTTTAACTTCGTTGAGTGTGCTCGAAGCAAGATAAGGTGGGCTATTCCGAGCGGGCTCCTCGGCGCACGGCTCCGCGCGGGCGAGTGTCGAGGATATAACAAGTAAAGCATGGAATCAAGGTGCTCTGCCGCGAAGGCTCGGCGACTTAGCTTTTCTTTTTCTTGTTTCTTTGCACTTGCGGCGGAGCTCAATGGCGGCGCCCTCGGCAAGCGAGCACTCCGGGGATGCGTTTGCGGAACGAGCACGAGCTGTCCTCGCCCGGACTTATAGCGTCAGGCTCGCCGGGTGAGCACGAGCCGTCTCGCGGACGACTCGATAGTGCGCCCTCGGCCAGCGTAGCGTTCGAAGATCGCTTGCGGCGCGAGGGGGAAGCGGCGGCGCGAAAGGATATGCTCGGACTCCTAGTAGCGATAGGAGGCGAAGTCCTCCCGGCACCTGCCTGCTCATGCATGGACAGCGGTCGGAGCATCCCGAGCCCCGGCATGCTCTTGCCCAGCGGCGGATACCACCCTCGTGGTATGGCGCTGCGGGTCGTCGCGTCTGGGGCGGGCGTGGATCCACGGAGACGGCGCGGTCGTCCGTCCGATCCACAGATCTGGTGGCGCGCGAGTGCCCTGCGGTGCCACCCTTTGGCAGCGTCTCCTCCGCCCCGGCTCCGGTGGCGGCGGGGAAATGGAGATGGGTTGCGACCCTTGAAGCTCGTCTTGGGGCCATGGCGCGGTTGTCGATGAAGTTCTTGATGAATGGAAGGTCGATGAAAAAGCGGCGGCGACGCCGGATCAGTCCGCACAACCTCGGCGCCCTACGCGCTAGAATGTCGCGGCCGAAGCAGGCGCTGGGTAACACGCCCGCCGCGGACACCTATGGGGCGGGCCCCGTGTGTTGATGCGAGGCGGAGGATCGGCGGAGGAGCGGTCGAGCGATCTTGGCAGGCGAGATTTTACCCAACCGGGCGCGATGGTCGCGTAAAACCCTACTCTGCTTTTGTGTTGTATTGTGCTCGGGAGCTTGGAACTCTGATAGCTCACCGGCGTTGGGTTGCAAATGGTTCCAACCCGCGAGTAGTGAATGATCGGAACCCCTCTCGTTGTGCATGGGCCTCCTTTTATAGGGCAAGGGGTCCAAGCAGGTGTCAGCGTAGGGTAGAGGTAAAAGCGTAAAGGGTGGTAGTTGGAGCAGTCAGAACGGTCTGGCTCGGTCGTGAGCATTGGATTCTACCTACTTTTGAAGGGGACAAGAGCATTAAATGCCGTCGCCGTCGCCCCAAACTCCCCTTGCGTCTCTGTTTGCCACGGCGATGAAGCCACCACCGTGGAGTGCCACCGCACCCTCCATGCAGCCACCACCCCCAGCGTCTCTGGAGAAGCTGCGGCGGCGTGGGCAGATGACTTGGAGTGAGGGCACGCCCAAGCTCTCCGGCAAGTACCTTGCGGGTCTTTCTTCGGGCAGGGAGCTTGAGCTCTGTAACCCGCTCCCGGGCCCTCGCCGGGCATGTATGGCGCCGGCGTGTCTTGATGTGATCTTCTAGTCTCCCGGCGAGCTCCTCTCGCGGGCCTTCATGGGTGATATAATCTTGAGCACAGGGCGGCCTTCCGGCAAGCTCCTCTTGCGGGTCGATCTTCTTCTTGTACACTTTGTTCTTGAATGGCTTGATGTGGAGTGGAAATGATCTCCGCAAGCGTTTGGTGGATCCAGCTACGGAGGCTGTGTTGCCCGTGCACAAGTTGAATCTTGAGGTACCCTACCTTAACCGACGACCCGGATGTCCGAGTCTTGATACCCACAAGTGTAGGGGATCATAGCAGCTTTCGAGGGTAAAGTATTCAACCCAAATTTATTGATTCGACACAAGGGGGAAGAATATTCTTGAGTATTAGCAATTGAGTTGTCAATTCAACCACACTTGGATAACTTAGTATCTGCAGCAAAGTGTTTAGTAGCAAAGTAGTATGATAATAAAGGTAATGGTAGCAAAAGTAAAGATAAATGTTTTTCGGTTTTTGTAGTAGTTATAGATAGCAATGGAAAAGTAAATAAGCGAAGAACAATATATGAAAAGCTCGTAGGCAATGGATCGTGATGGATAATTATGCGGATCCGATTCCTCATGCAATAGTTATAACATAGGGTGACCAGAACTAGCTCCAATTCATAAATGTAATGTAGGCATGTATTAGTAAATAGTCATCGTGCTTATGGAAAAGAACTTGCATGACATCTTTTGTCCTACCCTCCGTGGAGCGGGTCCTAAGCGAAACTAACGGATATTAAGGCCTCCTATTAATAGAGAACCGGAACAAAGCATTAGCACATAGTGAATATATGAACTCCTCAAACTACGGTCATCACGAAGTATCCGATTATTGTCACTTGGGGTTGTGGATCATAACACATAATAGGTGACTATAGATTTGCGAGTAGGATCAAGAAACACATATATTCATGAAAACAGAATAGTTTCAGATCTGAAATCATGGCTTTCGGGCCCTAGTGAAAAGCATTAAGCATAGCAAAGTCATAGCAACATCAATCTCGAACATAGTGGATACTAGGGATCAAACCCTAACAAAACTAACTTGATTACATGGTAAATCTCATCCAACCCATCAACATCCAGCAAGCCTACAATGGAATTACTCACGCGGCGGTGAGCATCATGAAATTTGTGATGGAGGATGGTTGATGATGATAACGACGGAAATCCCCTCTCGGGCCCGAGCGGACTCGGATCAGCTCTCCAGAGAGATTAGGTCTTGGCGGCCGATCCGTGTTGTAAAGCGATGAAACTTTCACCTTGATTGTTTTCTCCCGAGCGTGAATATATGGAGTTGGAGTTGAGGTCGGTTGGAGGTCCGGGGGCCCATGAGATAGGAGGCGCCCTAGAAGTCGCCCTTCTCGTGGCAACATGACCTGTATTGATTCTTTTGTCAAAAATTCTTATTAATTCGAAAAGTGCCTTCGTGGATTTCCGGGACATTCAAGAACTTTTCTTTTCTACACAAAAACAACATCATGGCAGTTCTGCTGAAAACAGCGTCGATCGGGGTTAGTTTTCTTCAAATCATGCAAGTTTGAGTCCAAAAGAAGGGCAAAATTGTTTGGAAAATAAATCGTTGGAGCGTATCAACTCCCCAAGCTTAAACCTTTGCTTGTCCTCAAGCAATTCAGTTGATAAACTAAAAGTGATAAAGAAAAACTTTTACAAACTCTATTTGCTATTGTTGTTGTAAACATGAAAAGCCAGCATTCAAGTTTTAGCAAATACCATGAACTAACCATACTTACAATAACACATAGCTCTCACAATTACTAATATCAATAACATAATCAGCTAGCGAGCCATAATAATAAAACTTCGGATAACAACACTTTCTCAAAATAATCATAACATGATATAACAAAATGATATCTCGCTAGCCCTTTTTGAGACCATAAAACATAAATCAGAGCACCTTTAAAGATGAAGGTGACTAAACATTGTAATTCATGGTAAAAGAGATCCGTCAAGTCATACCCAATATAAACCAATAGTAATGAATGCAAATGACATGTGCTCTCTAGTGGATGCTTTTAATAAGAAGAGGATGACTCAACATAAAGTAAATAGATAGGCCCTTCTGAGAGAGGCAGGATTTGTAGAGGTGCGAGCTCGATTTAAAATAGAGATTGAATAACATTTTGAGCAGCATACTTTCCTTCAGCAAACAACTATGAGATGGCTGTTCTTCCATACTACATGCATTATAGGCGGTTCCCCAACAGAATGGTAAGGTTTATACTCCCCAACCACCAACAAGCATCAATCCATGGCTTGCTCGAAACAAGAGTGCCTCCAAGATACAATAGCACAGGGGAGTTTTGGTTTAATTATTTTGATTTGCTTTGATCTTTTTGCATCATGGAATGGGCATCCGGTTCCGGCCCTTTCTTGAATGAGGGGAGTCCTCCTCTTGAGAATAACCCACCTAACATGGAAGATATAGGCAGCCCTAGTTGTAACATGAGCTACTCGAGCAAACAAAACAAATTTCATTTGAAGGTTTGGATTTTGGCACATACAAATTTACTTGGAGCGGGTAAATACCACATATAGGAAGTTATAGTGGACTCATATGGAATAACTTTGGGGTTTAAAGAGTTTGGATGCACAAGCAGTATTCCTGCTTAGTACGCGTGAAGGCTAGCAAAATCTTTGGAGCGACCAAGCGAGAAGGACAACAGTCATAAACATGCATTAAAATTAATTTACACAGTACAAGCTTGGTAGGATATAATCCACCATGAACATAAATATCATGAAGGCTATGTTGATTTGATTCAACTACATGCGTGAACATGTGCCAAGTCGAGTCACTCAATTCATTCAAGGAGGATACAATCCCATCATACCACATCATAATCATTCTAATAGCATGTTGTACATAAGGTAAACCATTATAACTCATGGCTAACCAAGCATGGCACAAGCAACTATAATCTCTAAATGTCATTGCAAATATGTTTACTTCATAATAGCTAACTCAGGAGCGATGAACTCATCATATTTACAAAAACAAGAGGTGAGTTCATACCAGCTTTTCTCATCTCAATAAGTCCATCATATATTGTCATTATTGCCTTTCACTTGCATTACCGAACAATGTGTATAATAATAAGTGTGTCGTGCATTGGACTAATTTGGAATCGCAAGCATTCAACTCAAGAGAAGATAGGGTAATATGGGCTCTAAATTAAATAAACAATCATGCATATGAGAGCCACTAAGCATTTTCAATATGGTCTTCTCGACCCCAAAAGGAAAGAAAAGAAAATAAAACTATTTACAGGAAAGCTCCCAACAAGTAAAAGAAGAGCGAGAAATCTTTTGGGTTTTCATTTTAATTTCTACTACAAGCACGAAAATTAAACTAACTAATTTTTTGGTTTTTCTTAAGGCTTAACAAACACACATGAAGAAAACTAGAAAAAGAAATTTAAACTAGCATGGATAATACAATGAAAGAGTATGAGCACCGGCGACTAGTGTGTGAACATGAATATAAAGTCGGTGAGAAATATGTACTCCCCAAGCTTAGGCTTTTGGCCTAAGTTGGTCTAATACCAAGGACCACTTCTCTCCCGGTGTAATGGGAGGTGTTCAGGATACCTGGCTGGTCATCTCGGATCCCACTAGGCGATGATGCCGATAAGGGTCAGCTCAGGTTCGGCTCGGTTCGGTTGGAGTAAAAGCTTGAGCTCGTTGATTGTTCACTAGCGTGACAAGGCGATTTTACGCAAGCAAATCAAACAACAGTCATGAGCGAATAATAATCTCAAAATGTTTCTTATTAAATCTAAGTTTATACAAGAGCATCTTCTCTTCATTGTCAATAATAAACTTGTGTGCTACCATGCTCTTGTAATCTAAAATGTGAGGAGGCAATTTTGTCTCCTCCCTCCTCCCCAGTGCCTAATGGGTATCTGAAAATGTTTAGCAAAGCGTCAACATAGATACCTCCAAAATGGGGCCTTTTATGCGATTCGAGGCTAGCCGTTTAGCAGCAGCACCCATACTAAAAGTATTGTCTCCAAGCGAGCATGTTAAAGAATGATAATATTAGGCAGCTCAAGTTTCCACTATTTCCCGACCAATCAAGCATCTACTAGCAAATATGGCAAAGTAGCGTAAAACAGGAAAGTGTATGCTAGAGACTTTTGCCTCGGGCCCTTCTTTGGCTCCTCTACAGCGATAGTACTAACAAAGCCAGCCACATCTTCATGATGGGGTTCATCTAATTCTCCCTCATAAGGTATCCTACATACCGTGCAAAATGACATAAAGACATTTCTTTGAATTCATCATATAAATGAAATGATCTGCTGGAGGTGACTTCTTAGGATAATAATAAAGTTTTGCGAAAAGTATTGGTAATTAAGAATCTTGATCGATTCGATTAGTTGATGAAACCGGTGAGGCCTACGGTCTCGATTAAAGCATAAAAGTCTTCATGAATTCCAGCTTCTTTCAAGAAATCCTCGCATGGCCATTCACCGAAGTATTACGCTAGCGAGGAAGATTATATAGCTTTTCCTTCTCTTTGGCTTGTTTTTTCGAGAGCTTTGGCTAGAAGAGCCCTAAAAGTTTCCTCAACATTTTTGAAAATTTCTTAAATTTAAGTAACTTCAAAATAAAAGTGAATGAAACTAAACAAAATCGATAACAACTTCTCCTACAAGTGCCTAGAGCCTATATCATGCATTGGAATTGCTTGGGACCTCTAAACTTTAACATGCAAGCTCAAGAACATGGTCACCTATCCAGCAAAATTTGCAATGAATAAAGCACTAGAACAAAAATATTTGGACCAATGGAGGAGTCACATACCAAGCAACAATCTCCCAAAGCAGTTTTGTGAATGGAGCTTTGAGCAAGGAGATCGAAAATCGCACAAACGAGCTAGAACTCGTGCTTGAGCTGGATGGGGATTTTTTTGGGTAGAAGATGAAGTGTGTGGGTCTTTGGTATAAGTGGAGGGGGCCACTAGGGGCCCAAGAGATGAGGTGGCGTGCCCTATGGTGGGGCGCCCTCCACTCTCGTGGCCGTGCTTGCCCCTCTGCATGATTTCAGTGCCTAAAATCCTGAAATATTCAGAAAAAATCATACTAAATTTGCTGAGGGCATTTGGAGCACTTTTATTTTCAGAATTTTTTAATGCGGATAATTAGAAAAGCAGACGAGATAATACTATTTTTGCTTTATTTATTCTAAATAATAGAAAGTAACAAGAGGTGCGAAGGTTGTTCCTTCAAGTCTTGTTAACAAACTCATTCGAATAACACGGAACGGAGAAATTTGAATAACACTAAGTTACCTCAGCGGGGATATGAAAATCCCCAACAATAAGAATATCATACTTTTCTTGACATTAGGAAGAGGAAATTCAAAACTTCAAAATAATAGTTGGATCTTTTTCAATAGAATTGATGCTATGAACTTGAGATTGTTTCCTCGGAAAGTGTACCGTATGCTCATTACCATTAACATGAAAAGTGACATTGCCTTTGTTGCAATCAATAACGGCCCCTGCAGTATTAAGAAAGATCTACCAAGGATAATAGACATACTATCGTCCTCGGGATTATCAAGAATAATAAAGTCCATTAAGATAGTGACATTTGCAACCACAACAGGCACATCCTCACAAATACCGACATATAGCAGTTGATTTATCAGCCATTTGCAAAGCTATTTCAGTAGGTGTAAACTTATTCAATTCAAGTCTCGATATAAAGAGAGCGTAACACTAACACCAGCTCCAAGATCACATAAAGCGTTCTAACATAATTTATTTTAATAGAGCATGGTATAGTTGGTACACGGATCTCCAAGTTTCTTTGGTATTCCACCCTTAAAAGTGTAATTAGCAAGCATGGTGGAAATTTTAGCTTCGGTATCTTTATTTTATTTGTAATGATATCCTTCATATACTTAGCATAAGTTTACTTTCAACATATCGATTAAGCGCATACTTAAGAAAATAGGTCTAATCATTTCACAAAGCGCTCAAAATCCTCATCATCCTTTGACTTGGATGGTTTAAGAGGAAAGGGCATGGGTGAGGAGTCTGGATTAGGGGTATCCGGACGCGGAGTGTACAATGTCCGGACTATTGAGCGTGAAGATACAAGACTCAAGGCATCGGTCCATGTCGGATGGGATTTTCCTTGGCGTGGAAGAAGCTTGGCGATCCGGATATTATATTTCCTTCTTTGTAACCGACTCCATGTAAACCCTAGCCCTCTCGGTGTCTATATAAACCGGAGAGGTTGGTCCTAGAAGGCCGATCACAATTACATTCATACCATCATAGGCTACCTCTTAGGGTTTAGCCTCTACGATCTCGTGGTAGATCTACTCTTGTACTACCCATATCATCAATATTAATCAAGCAGGAAGTAGGGTTTGACCTCCATTGAGCGAGCCCAAACTTGGGGTACATCTGTGTCCCTTACTTCTTGTTACCATCACCACACGCACATCGGGACCCCCTACCGAGATCCGCCGGTTTGACACGACATTGGTGCTTTCATTGAGAGTTCCTTTGTGGCGTCGCCGTCGACTCGATGGCTCCTTCAACGTCGTTGCGCTGTCGGTGGACTTTCCTCCCGGAATCGTGTTGGCGGCTTGCTGCAGCCAATTAACAGCCACTTGGAGCAGATCGATAGCTATGCCCGACCATCAAATAAGGTTGAAACCTGAACTACGGCGGATATCGTGGAGACTTGATCTTCAGATTCGGGCTAGCACGAAGCGCCCGAGCATCGCGATGAGCACGGCTTAGACCTCTTGTCGAGCGTTGCTCGGGATATCGTCGATAGAAGCCTCGGATATAAATTGGGACGGTTGCCGCCCTAAGGATGGAGGCTGGACCCGCCCGCGCCGTACCTCCATCGGCGATGGAGCGAACCAGGTTTCACCTCGAAGAACCTATGACTCCGCACCCTTGGATTTATATCCATACGGAGTTCGATCCGCGCCCCGAGCCGCCGATCCTGGTTGGGCTCGGTGATGGAGTTCACCGTGGCGAGCGTTTTCAGCACTCGCCCTTTGGCAACATGCTGGACTTATTGAAGTCTCTCTCCTTGTCAGGAGACTCCGGGCTGAACTATGTCCAGCTTGAGTGGGAAAGCGACAACGCGGAATTCGTTGCCCACCCACCACCACTTCATTGCCACGATCGATGATCTAACCGGCGTGCTTGACCGACGAAGACATCGAGCGGTATGCGGCGATGTAGGAGAATCACGAACCACCGCTAGCAGGCGGTGGGCGGCCACCTCATCATATGATATATATATGGTGGACACTTTGCAGAAACTAATGGCGATGAGGCGGAGGACAACCCCTCGGGAAGAAAATCAAAGAATGGGCATCGTCGGCGCTGCTCCAAAGCGCCGCCATACAACCCGGCCCGGGCGAAAATAATCCGGATGGCGCGAAGAAGAATATGACCTGATCGGCCGCCTTTGAGCAGGCGAGACGGAAGGCGAGCAGGTCACCCTAGAAGAGCAACAGGCAGCGCATCGGAGGAGGCAATTACATGCCCCTCGAAGATGAGATCAGCCTCGGCGACAAGGAGTTGGCGTGCACGAGGATCCCGTGGAGCGGGCGCCTCAAGCGTGAGCTTATAGCCCTTGCAAGGAGCTTGAAGAAAAGCGGTAGCAACTACGAGCTGATCAAGACCTGCTCCGAGATAGATGGTGAAGTCCTGCGACCGAGAATATGGACCCAGCATAAGCGGTGACCGGCCACCCGTGGCGGGACAAACTCGGATACCAACCCGCACCCTCACGCCCGATACACTACGGCTCGGCGGCGAGCATGACACGCAAGATATTACGGACAATAAGCGGGACAGCCAAGATCGATCTACGGATCGAGGGGCGCCCGATTGCGACGGCGAATGTCATGCGGATACATCATCAACAAATCTGGCTGGGCCGAACATAGCAACCCAAACCAATCCGACCTGCATAGCCACATAGCCCGGCACACAGGCGCCGCACACCCCCTCTACTTCACGGATGAAGTAATGGATCATGAATTCCCAGAAGGGTTCAAACCCGTAAACATCGAATCATCACGATGGCACAGCAGACCCAGTATGGATCGAAGATTTCCTTCTCCACATTCACATGCCCCGAAGATGATCTACTAGCCATCAAGTATCTCCCCTTAAGCTCAAAGGACCAGCCGGCACTGGTTAAACAGCACCGACAAATTCCATTGGCGATTGGGAAAACACGGAAGATGCATTCCTTGACAACTTCCGGGCACATATATCCGACCACGGATGCTGATTACCTAAGCCACATTACTCAATAGCCGGAGAGTCGCCGGAAATCTGGACTCGGTTCCTAAATAAAAAAGAACCAAATAGTCATGTATGCAGACGCGAAGCCACGCGGCTTTTAAGCATAATATCCGTGATGAGTGGCTCGCTCGACACCTCGGCCAGGAAAAACCCAAGTCTATGGCGGCTCTCACAACCCTAATGACCCGTTTTTGTGCGGGTGAGGATAGCTGGTTGGCTCATAGCGGAACCACGCCACATTACGGCACGACGGCGCGATACTAATGGCGCGCAGACATAAGAGATGGAACAACGGCGACATCACGGAAGACACGCGAGTCAGCGGATTCAGCGGACCTAAATCCGGACGCGAAAAAGCCGTTCAAAAGAAATAATCGAGGGACCGTCGATCTGGACCACATACTAGCGCTCATGCCAAATTCATGGCACGCCGGACAAACCAATAACCACACCAATAGAGACTCTTGGGTGTTTAAACAGGCCGGCAAGATAAACACGAAAACAAGGACAAGGGCTGCAGCGATGATGCGATGAGCCGGCATCCACTCTGAGGGGGCAGAAATTCCCCATGTGAAAGCGGTTAACATGATCCTACCCACATCCCCAGCGGGAACGAAGCGGGCACTACGGGGCGTCTATGCGATGGAGCGAGTTGCCCCAAGTTCAACCCATGGTCGGCTTGTCCAATCTCCTTTGACCATAGGGATCACCCTACCACATCCGTCCACGGCTTAGCGCATTGGTCTTAGACCCAATCATGCGGATTCCACCTCACGCGTGTCCTTATGGGCCAGAGCGGACTGAACCTGCTTTACTAGGACACGAGTCGCAAGATGGGCATTGACCCTTAAGGATCAAGCCCACCAAAACCACCTTTAGAGGTGTTATTCCTGGAGTAGAGGCCGCTGCGGGTTCTATAACATTGGAAGTGGTCTTGGATCCCAGACAACCCGGGGCGAAGAGCTAATCTTTGACATCGTCCCTTTCGCGATGGCTACGCCTGCCGGCGAACCGCATTCAAAGATTCAGCGGTGCCACACTCGCATATCTCAAGCTCAAGATGTCGGGTCCACGCGGGGTCATCACTGTCAGCGGAAATATGGACTGCTCCTTGAGCGAGAAGAGCATCAGCAGCCCTCGGGCGAAGTACAATCGGTCTCCTCCGACAAACCAATCCGGCGACAACTTGAGCGGTGTCAAAGCGAGTCCGGAGCACCCGGATCAGCGAATGTCAAGATCACGATTAGCAGTCCGGCCTCGCTCAAGCCCCCAAAGCAGCATTTGTGCCATGTGTACACAATCGCTGGAGATACCTTGGGCATAGGCGGGCGCATCAACGACCGTCGATAATCACGGGTAACCGCTAAATACCTTCATACTTTTCCCTTTACATTTCGAGGACCGGCGTTAGTGCAAACATCCTCGGAAGAGCCGTTGCGAACTCATATGGAAGAGACACCCAAGGAGGCAGGCGTTGTCAGCGAAGGAAATACCAGGTGGAATCTATTTACGATCATTATACCGCTTCATCTATCATACGCTTGCCTGGATAGGACATGTCAAATAGTCCTATTTCTATCTCGCCTAATGCATCCATTGTAAACATAAGCTTAAACGTATTTTTCGTCAAATGGAGATTATATATAGCGTCAGCTCATTATCCTTATTTGAGTATTTTTCTCTTATAAATGTTTATTTGGTATTGCATCCGTACACCTTGGTATGGCCAGTTTGCCAGGGGCTTCTTACAACGCCCCGTAATATGGCAACTAAAAGTCCGAACACTTTCAATATTGCGGCACCCCGAACTTATAGCACTATGTGCATCGGCTCCGAATCATGCATGTCTTGGGTCTACAGTTGGGATAGCCCGGCTCCCTTGTTTTGGTGCCTTACGTTCCGTTATATCGGCTAAGGTAGGCGAGGAGAACTCTGCGATTGTGTCGGTTCTTCGGACGAGCACCTCGTCTGAACCGAAAACTGAGCGGCATGATGTGGCGAGAGCTGGTCGCTGTTAGAGAGGTACTAAAATCCTTAAAGATTTTCGCTTTAGGCGATAAATCGCCGTCCGATCAAAGGCGTATATAAGCGGATTCGGTCTTCGGTTCTAGGGATTCGCGAAATTTAAAATTATAGACTTCTATGGCTAAGTGGAAGTTATAAAGCTGCATAGTCCGATTGCGGACGTTCGCTGCTGGACACCTCCTTAAGGGACCAAACATTTGGATAAAGTGTCGGGTTTTCCACGAACACCGCGATGCTAGTCGCGTGAAGCGAAGCCGACGGTAGCCTACTTTGAGATTTTATAAACAGCCGCCTGAAGGTAATATTTTAAATAACAAAAGCGCTACATAAGCTAACTAAGATCCTTAAAATACAACCATATGAGTGAATTCATTCAAAAATGGTGTCTTTGGTACATTAAATCGACCATGAGGCGAGCACCCTTCATACGCCATCATAGTACAGCTCGGGATGGTCGCCTTGCCCTCGGCGGTCCATCCTTGACCAGCTTCTCTGCATCCATCTTGCCCAAATGCACTTTGATGCGGGCAAGGGCAGCAGGCACCCTCGATGCACACAAATCGCAGATCACCTCAAGCGGGGCGAGCATCCACCATCCGCGATCAGGCGAAGTAGCTAATGCGCAGAGCTCACCGGCCACATCGGACTATGAACCCCTTCATAGCCGGTTCGGCCGCCTACATGGAGTTCGACCACTACTTCGAGTTGGTCACTCGGAAAGCATCGGTGTTTGCTGACATCTTTGGGACAGAATAGCTTCTCCATTGAGTTCCCCTCTTGGGCGCGGTAGAACTCCAGCGTTTGATCTGCTGCATGGCGATCTGCGAATGCCTGAGAGCTCGAATTCGAGTAAGTAAAAGCGCCTCCTCCACATGCTTGCTTTGCATAAGAACTTCTTACCGCTGCTATCTTCTTGGCCTCCTGGATCTCCTGCTGTGCTTTCTGGCTTGCCTTGGCGTCTTTTAAGCTCACAAGAGCCTTAAGCTCGGCCTATTTTGCCTTGAGATCATGCTCCACGGACTCGCATTTCTTGCGAGGACCTGGAGCTCTTACCCACCTACCCTAGCACTTTTCTTTTCGCGCTCCTTACACTCTGAGGCCGCCTTGTCTTGACCTCGGCAGCGCCTTCTTGAGCCGCCACTTGGCGGGGCCCATGTTACGAGTCACGACACTTAGTTGTTAGACACACCAATTCGCCTATCCTTAAACATATAAGACAGGAATTACTTACCTTTGTTCTCTTGAGCTACCTCTTCATGAGGTCGAGCTCTCCTCGCTGCTCCACGTTCCATTTCAGATCGGCAACCTCGGTAGGGCAGCGGACAGCGACACGACCTGACGCTTATTAAAAATAATACTTATCATTAGACTCCTGCGGTTTTAATTGACCCTCTGTTTGGCTTTTCCTTCAAGCGTAAGCAGTGTCGAGGCTACTACCTATCGGGTGGTAATTTTGCACATATTTATTACTTACCTCGAAGCTGTTAGGAGGCTGGTGCAAGCCGTTAGTCCGCTTTTGGCGGATGAAACCTTCGAATCAACGTACTCATGAAATGCGGTGCCCTTAAATCTAGGCCGTAAAAGCACTTCCGGCAGACCGTCTGGCGCTTCATGCCTGAAGTCTGCAACCGGGCGGCTCGCCCTCCTTAGCGAGTCGCTTGCCTTAGTCCGGAACCATCGAAGGTTCGGGTGTGTTCGGCTCGAGCCGGCTGGCCGTGGCTCGTCGACCGCGATCGCGAGGATCTTGAACCCGCGTGTCCACCTCTGGGAACCCACCTCGGGGCATCTCGAGTCACCTCCCCCGCTCTGGGAGCCTTTGGGACAACACCTGCATGTACGTCCAGCGGGTTGAGGTAGTGGCCGTCGGCGAATTCATCTCCAAATTGCTCGGGGACCGGAGGATACCTCGGGGTGATCCTGGCGGACTACATATGTTCGGCATTATAAATACAAAACTATAAGTGAACTCATGATAGAATGCAAACACTTACGATCGTGCTAGGGGCTTCCCCTAGGCAGCCACCCCTCCTCGTGAGGCGGTGTGGAGGAGTAGTCGAAGGGCCCTTCCCTTCTTGGACGCCCCAGCCTCCCCTCTTGGGGCGGCTTTCCTCTTCTTCTCCCCGGTGGGAAGGTAGGATCTCTTCCTAATTCCCCCGCCTCTGCGGGAGAATCCAATCGTTGTCATCGGACTGACGGAATGGCCAGCGCGAGGACCTTTCCGGCCCGGGTCCGCCTCCCCGGACCCCTCATCCTTTCCGGATGGGGCGTCTTCTTCTTCCTCCTCCTCCCCTTCGTGGGAGGAGTCCACCTCATCGTATTCGGACGAGGCTTCTGGCACAACCTTCCGCCGAAGACCCTTTCAGATCCCCGGGGCCTTCTTCTCGGCCTTCTTCTCCGGCACCTTGTACGGCACCGGGACCAGCATCTCTGTCGGAGAACATCTGCTGGGTCTTCGGCAGCGGGCAGGCGTAAACCCTCGCTGGCCCCGTAGTCCTTAAATAAACACGCACAATTACTTAAGGCACTCCTGTGAATATATCGGGAAGAAGCTGGGTCGGTGTCGGTCTAAGAACTCACGGCCTAGTAGCCCGGCTTAAGCCAGCGGTCTTGGATGTTGGGGAGGCACTTAGGAGGCCTTGAACAACTCCTTCCATGCGCCTTTGTGTGTCATGTCGTAGAGCCTCTGGGCGTCCGCTACTCGGTGGGGGCAATTCCCCAGATTATTGCCTACCTCTAGCGAGGGCAAGATTTGGCGAAACGAGCATGACACGGATCACGTTGACAAGCTTGATGTTCTTGTCCTTCATGCTTTTGCGCATGTTTGAAGTCCGGCCAGCCCAGGATCGCAGGACAGGCCCTTCCTCTCCCGGGGAGGTAAGCTGCGTGGGGCTCCAGATCGAACAGGGCCGCCGCCCGATTGGCGCCCAGCGGCTCGGTGATGTAGAACCACCCGTTGCCATCCTTTTACGGTCTCCGTAAAAGCCGTCGAGCCATGTGGCGTTGGGCATTCGCCAACCATGGCCCCTCCGCTCTGCTGTTGGCCTCTTACCACCGGCTTCCGCAAAAGTTTGCAGCAATAGGCGAAGTGAGGCGGATCGGGGAAAGCCTGCCTCGACGATGAACACCGAGATGTTGAGGGCGAAATTTGGGGCTAGATCGTGGAAATCTAGCCCGTAGTAGACTATAAGCCAGCGGACGAAGGAATGGGTAAATCGATCCGCGACGAAGTGGGCGGCAATCGACCCTCGTGGGGTCGGGTCGAATGACCTGCCCGCGTCGGTAGGCGGTGCGCTATGTCATGACCAAGTATCCGGCCGCGGAAGATTGGTGATGTGCTTCTCCTTGCGGTGGAAGCCACCCACTTGCCTCTGCTCGGACATGTTTAGTTATGCGGGGAAGACTTGGGCTTGGGCTGGAGCTCGAGGGCAAGTGGGCGAATGAGGAAGGGCGTGGGTGAAAATGGGGAATCTTATCCTTTATAGAGCACCGGAGCGGTCGCCTCCCCTGCCCGTTGAATCGCTTGTTTCCCAAGCGCCCACGGTTAATAAGCGTGGTGAGATTACCCATACCCATATTGATGAGAATCCCTAATAAGGGACACGATCTACTTTGACAAGACATGTCACGAAACACGCCTCGTGATATGCATTGTAGCTGGTTGTGTGAAGCGGTTGAATAATGGATCCGATCATAATAATGTGTCACGTTGTCGGAAAATTTGTTAGCGATTGCATTTGTGAAATATCATTCTCTTTATGGTGGTATGCAAAGATCATTTTTGACCGGACATGATTTGAGTGTTCGATAATTACTTTAGGAGTATTGGAGGAGAACCCGCCTTGCAATGCGAAGACAATACTACGCCGGACTCATCGTCATTGAAGCTTGGTTAGAGACTCTTGGCGAGTCTGGATTAGGGGTATCCGGACAGCGGTGTGTACAACATCCGGACTATTGAAGTGTGAAGATACAAGACTCAAGACTTGACCCGTGTCGGATGGGATTTTCCTTGGCGTGGAAGGCAAGCATGGCGATCCGGATATTATATCTCCTTCTTTGTAACCAACTCCATGTAAACCCTAGCCCTCTCGGTGTCTATATAAACGGAGAGGTTCATCCTAGAAGAGCGATCACAATTACATTCATACCATCATAGGCTAGCTCCTAGGGTTTAGCCTCTATAATCTCGTGGTAGATCTACTCTTGTACTACCCATATCATCAATATTAATCAAGCGAGGAAGTAGGGTTTTACCTCCATTGAGAGGGCGGACCTGGGTAAACATCTATGTCCCTTACTTCTTGTTACCATCAGCCTTGGCCTTAGATCGGGACCCCCTACCGAGATCCGCGGTTTTACACCGACAATGGGTTTCGAACCCATGGTTCTCTTTCTTTACCGTGCTTCCTAAACAAAATCTCTCTTATCATAACATTGATTCTTTGATTGTGGGT
>JAHHZJ010001913.1:0-126297 GCA_021437245.1 Aegilops speltoides
TGAAATTGGGGCTAGATCATGGAAATCCAGGCCGTAGTAGAACATGAGCCCCCGGACAAAAGGGTGGAGTGGGAAGCCCAGTCCGCGAAGGAAATGGGGAAGGAACACCACCCTCTCATGGGGCTCGGGGGTGGGGATGAGCTGCCCCTCGTCGGGGAGTCGGTGCGTGATATCGCTGGACAAGTATCCGGGCTTGCGCAGCCTCTTGATGTGCCCCTCTGTGACGGAGGATGCCATCCACTTGCCTCCCGCTCCGGACATGGTTGGAGAAGGTTGAGGTGAAAATCACGGACTTAGTATTTGGGCTCGAGTCTTGGAGATGGATAAGCAAAAAGGAAGAGGCGTGGGTAAAGGTGGATCCTTATCCCTTATATATGAGCGAGACGAAACTATCGTCCCCACCAGCCCAGTAAAACTCGCTTATCTCCCAAGCGCGCAATCAATGGCGCGGTTGGGTTACTACGCCCGTATTGATGAGAATCCGGAATAAGGGACACGATCTCTGCTTTGACAAGGCGTGCCAGGAAACCGCCGCTAAAGCGCGCTGAGATGGAACAATAAAAGCGATTGAATAAAGGCTTGGCGTGGCGTGACGTCATGCCGCGAGATCGTCGGTGATTGAACTTATTCTCTCTACGGTGGTATGTGGAATTTATTCTGCGAGCGGACACTATCCTAGTGTTCAAAATCTTCTATGAATTATTCGGAGGAGGAACCCGCCTTGCAATGCCGAAGACAATAAAGCGCGCCGGACTCGTCGTCATTGAAGCTTTGGTTCAGAGACTCTTGAGGAGTCTGGACTAGGGGTGTCCGGATAGCGAACTATCACCGTCGGCCGGACTCCAAGACTATGAAGATACAAGATTGAAGACTTCATCCCGTGTCGGATGGGACTTTCCTTGGCGTGGAAGGCAAGCTTGGCGTCTGAATATGTAGATCTCCTACCATTGTAACCGACTCTATGTAACCCTAGCCCTCTCCGGTGTCTATATAAACCGGAGGGTTTTAATCCGTGGGGCGAACAACAATCATACCATAGGCTAGCTTCTAGGGTTTAGCCTCCTTGATCTCGTGGTAGATCTACTCTTGTACTACCCATATCATCAATATCAATCAAGCGGGAGTAGGGTTTTACCTCCATCGAGAGGGCCCAAACACAGGTAAAACATCGTGTCCCTTGTCTCTGTTACCATCCGCCTAGGCCTGATTCGGGACCCCCTACCGAGATCCGCCGATTTTGACACCGACACTCGCTTGCTACCGCTCCGCTCTGCGCTTCGCCCGCCGCCTCGCCTTCGACTGCTGCTGCGTGCCTACCGCCTGACGTCGCCCGCTACCTCCCCGCGCCCCTGTTGTCCACCCCGCGGCCCCTGCCCGCGCGTTGCCTCGCCACTGCGTTGTCGCTGCAGTCGGCCGCACCCATGCACACATGCACTCGCCGCTTGCTCATTGTTTGGCATGCCCTTTGCTATTTGCCACTGCTACTTTCCCCTGCGGCCGCTGCTAGCTGCTGCTCACACATCTTGGCCATGCCATGGCCATGGCCATGTGCGTGTGTGTTCTTGTGCGTGATGTACATCCACACAATGGATGGGCTATCCAAGATTAGATTAGGGGCCTATTTGTTGATTAGCTCTAAGCCTAGCACAAAACACCCACTGACAGTTAGTCCCCACCACTAAACAACCCCTAGTTAAAATTATGTGCAAATGACACGTGGGACCCGTACACTATTCCAATGGATAAGGTTTAACTAGCCAAGTCAATGACAACCGGGTCCCAACTGACAATATTGACCAGTCAAAAATTGACTGTTGACTTTGACCAGGGCTTCACTTATCTGTCTTTGGAGGGTACTCGCCTGTGTGTACTTATCATATTAGCCCATTTAGTAATTCGAATTAAAAATAAATGTAAGAAATCCAGAAAATGATTAAAACTTTGAAAATTAATAATAAATAATTTGTAACTCAGATGGAAAAACTTTGTACATGAAAGTTACTCAGAACGACGAGACGCATAAGAAATCTAGAAAATGATTAAAACTTTGAAAATTAATAATAAATAATTTGTAACTCTGAAAAAACTTTGTACATGAAAGTTACTCACAACGACGAGACGCATCCAAATACATAGTCCGTTTGTCCACCACACATCCCTAGCATAGCGAACACGCAGCTTTCCCCCTCCGGTTCATCTGTCCGAAAACACGAAACACCGGGGATACTTTCCCGGATGTTTCCCCATCGCCGGTACCACCTACTGCCGCGTTAGGGCACAACTAGCACTGCTCATTGTCATGTCTTGCATCGTCATGCTTATGTTTGCACCGTATTTATTGTTTCTTCCACCTCTTCTCTCCGGTAGACTACGAAACCGACGCCGAGCAACCAGGCAAGCCCCCCTTGACCACCAGATATCGCCTACTCTTCCCTCTAGTGCTTGCATTAGAGTAGTGTAGTATGTTACTATTCGGTTAATCCTATTCTGTTGCATAGCCTATCATTGTTGCTACAGTTGTTGATACCTTACCCGCAATCCTAAATGCTTAGTATAGGATGCTCATTTATCATCTGTGGCCTTACATTCTTGTCCGTCTGCCTTGCTATACTATCTGGCCGTGATCACTCTGGAGGTGATCACGGGTATATACTATACATATATACATACTATTCAGATGGTGACTAAAGTCAGGTCGGCTCGTTGAGTACCCGCAAGTGATTCGGATATGGGGGCTAGAAGGACAGGTGGCCCCCGAGCACACCGCTGGCCCCAGCTGAGTCACCCGAGCACACCGCTGCTAGGGGGACATGTATGAGGAGAAACCCAGGCCCACCTCTACAGGGAACCCGACGGCCCCCGATTATTACTTTGTGGCAGAGCGACAGGGCAGGTTGAGACCACCTAGGCGAGAGGTGGGCCTGGCCCTGGTCGGCGTCTATGGTTACTTCAAAATAATATGCTTAACGAAATCTTGGTATTTGATCTGAATCTGGCCACTGGCCTATATGCACTAACCAACTACGCGGGAACAGTTATGGGCACTCGACGTCGTGGTATCAGCCGAAGCCTTCTTGACGTCAGCAACTGAGCGGCGCATGCCGGGTTGGACCGTGTAATGCAACTTCCTTTGTAATGGAGGTTGCTAGGTCTGCTCACCCACCGCGTACGCAACGTGTAGGTGTGCAATGGGCGAAGGGCCCAGACCCCTGCGTGCATAGGATTTAGACTGGCGTGCTGACCTCTCTGTTGTGCCTAGGTAGGGCGGCGACGTGTTGATCTTCCAAGGCCGGGCATGACCCAGGAAAGTGTGTCCGGCCAAAGGGGATCGAGCGTGTTGGGTTATGTGGTGCACCCCTACAGGGAAGTTGATATATTCGAATAGCCGTGTCCCTCAGTAAAAGGACGACCTGGAGTTGTACCTTTGTAACACCCACAGTGTCATGCTACAGTAACCCACTGTGATTGAAGCTGATCGTTTTGCTAAACAGTGCTTGATCAACTTCGATTCAAATATCATTTGAATCTCCACTTTGAAATGATATTCAATTTGCAAGTGAAATGTGGAGTTGCACCAAAGTTGCTACAAAATAGTTCATCATTTAGCCAAAATTCCATAACAGTTAATTGTTAAGGAAAACAACATCACCTAAGAGCTAAGATGGACTGTAGCAATTATTACAATGCAATTTCAGCATTTTTAAGTGCTATTTTATTTGTGAAAAATGCAAATGGATTCCTCAGGCCTCCAAACTTTTTGTGGCACTGCCTAGAAAATGCAAACTATTTAAGGCTAAAGTCCCACATTTTTCTCGGCTCTTTTGGTTACCCTAAATAATCATTTTCTATCTCTTTTATTAAATAAAAGAGGAAAACAAGAAATGAGAAAATTGGAAAGAAACCTCCCGTTCTCTTTAGCCCAGTACTTACACTGTACCAGGCCCAGCCCACCTGGCCAGCCTTTTCTCCTGCCTCGCGGGGGAGAGGTAGAGACCAGGGCGTGGCGCCCATCCATGCCTCTGGTGGCGCCGTGTCGGCCATCCGCTCGTCCTGGAGATGGATAAGATACACCAGGGGCGGAGCCAGAAATTTTTGCCATTGGGTTCAGTCACTGACTGGTTATAAAGATTTGGTACCGATAAATTAATTATAACTTCAAATCTATACCATCTTACAAGAAGTCTTTGGCACTAAAACACAACATACATAATAGAAATATGACATCACTTATCACATATTGTATTGCATTAAAAACTGAAAGAGTGCGAGACATACCAGTTGGATTTGGATGACATTGAATGAAATGGAGAGTTGTTGAGCAAACTAATGCACATAATAAAGTGAATAATATTGGAAAATATTTGCTTTCAATTGAACACACCATGCATGTTTCTTTCCCCATCACACTATTGTCCTCTGAAACACATGTTGCTTGCCCCATCATAGTATTGTCCTCTGACCTATTTTATGCTTAATCAAATATTAGTTAATAATTAGAGTAGCCTTGCGACAAATTGTTGATGTTTCCTTAACATGTTAGACTCCAACTAACCGTTCAATGATAAATCCTAGATTGCTAAAGTATTTCGAAAGAATTGTCATTTGCTCTTTGCCAGACACATCCGTAACCTCATCGATCAACAAACTAAATGTATTACCTCTGATTTGTGCAGTAATATAATTCAAAATTTCTACATACTCATTAGGCAATGTAGAGAGAGATTATGGGCTGTGCAATCGCGATGTATTGATCGGTGCACGAACGCGTATATATATAAGTACAGAGTGGGCCACAACCTCAACTATCTGAAGAAATCGGGAGGTGGGCCCTACACACATATACATGTACACAATATACTCAACACCCCCATGATCGAGCGGCGCCCGGTGTGTGAGATCTGGGCAACTCCTCAAAGGTGGAAGTTGGCAGTCCCTTCGTCATCACATCGTGACTGCTGAAGCGATCGGCACATGGAGAACCGCATGCGTCCAAGAGCCACTGCTCGCGCCGAAGTGAATGTCCAGCTCGATGTGTTTCGTCCGGCGATGATGAGCGGGGTTGGCGGAGAGGTACACGCGAGAGGCGTTGTCGCGATGAACAACCGTAGCACAGGAGACATCGTGATGTAGCTCTGAAAAGCTATCGAAGCCGGGTGCACTCGGCGAGCGTTAGCCTGACTCGGTACTCAGCCTCGGCGCTAGAGCGAAACCGTGGGTTGCCGCTTGGGCGACCACGAGGCGAGGAAGGACGAGGTGAGCCTTGATGGCGAGGTGGACCGCGAGTGTCGGGGCAGCCGCCCGATCTGCATCGGAGTAAGCCACCATCTCCAAAGAGGCGGACGCCGTGAGTGTCAACAAGGGACATCGTGCAGCGGATGTAGCGAAGGATCCGCTTCACGAGAGTCGATGAGAGTCACGAGGCGTGCATGTGGAACACACTGCTGGACAACATCTTGAAGATCGGTCGGTGAGAGTCAAATCTTGAAGCGCCGACAATGGACGGTAGAATGGAGCATCCGGCGGCGCGAACCCTCAAGCGAAACCTTGGCCTTCGTGTCAGCAGGAGTAGCAACGGATGGCGATTGAGCATGCGGTAGCGCTCAAAAGCTCATGGGCATACTTACATTGATGAAGAAAAAGCCGTCCGGCGCCGAACGACCTCAATGCCAAGGAAGTAATGGAAGCACCCAAGTCCTTGATAGCGAACTCGTCGCGCGCCGCAGAGTGATCTGGCGAAGAAGCGGCTGCGGAGGCTGTCGAGGATGATGTCGTCGGCGTAGAGCAGCAAATATGCGGTGTCGTGTCCGTGGCGATAGACAAGCGGTGAGGCATTCGGCGGTAATGCTGAAGCCCGATGTCTCAAGAAACCCGGCGATCCGCTGGTACGGTATGAGGTGCTGCTTGAGCCCGTAAAGAGAGCGCGACAGCGAGCACACATGGCGGGCAAGGAGGCGTCGGCGAAACCGTGGGTTGCTCACAAAACACCTGCTCCTCAAGATGGCCGTGGAGGAAGGCGTTGGAGACATCCATCGGTGAGCGGGCCAGCCGCGAGAGCGGTGAGCTGGAGGGCGGTGCGGATCGTGCCGGTTTGACAACCGGGGCAAGCGTCTCCGTGAAATCGACTCGGCTTCATTGGCGGAAACCCCGGACCATCCGCCGAGCCTTCTAGCGCTCAAGTGAACCGTCTGGCGGGTCTTATGACGGAAGACCCACTTGCGGTGATAGCGTTGGCGCGAGGAGGCGGGCACGAAGTCAGTGCGGTTCGGCTGGAAACATCGAACTCTTCTGCATCGCCGCAAGCGATGAGGATCACGTAGGGCGGCGGGCGAACGCGAGAATGGGTGGCAACTCCGCGAAGAAGCGGTGAGGCGTACTCATCACGCAGTACGGAGGCTCGGGCGGTGAATGCCGGGCGCGAGCTCGGTGGCAGGGCGGACGGGCCGGAGCCGGCGAGAGGCCACCAACAAGGAGGCGGTGTCACCGCGGTCTCGAGGCAGCGTCGCGGCGGCGAGCGCCCGACCCTTGGCGCCCAAAACGAGGCGACAGCGATGGGGCAGCAAGCGGCGGCAGCGGCGGCCGGCGGCAGCGGCGGCGGCGAGGCCGCCGGCGGCGGTGAGACGGCGGCGGCAGCAGGCGGCAGCGCCCGACCCGGCGCCGAGTCGGGGCGGCAGGTGAAAGCGTGGCGCCCGGCCGTGGGCGCCAGCGATGGGCCCGTGGACCACCAAAGCCGGGCGGTCCACGAACCGGCGTGCTCGTCCACAGACGAGGTCGTCGATGGGCTGCCGGTGGCGGCGGTGGCGAACGGCGAGGGTGGCTGCTGCTGAAGCGGAAGACCATCTCATCAAAGTGGCGTGTCGGGAGGTGAAGACACGGTGAGAGGCTGGATCGTGGCAGCGGTAACCCTTAGTGTTAGGTGGGTGGCGAGAAAGATCTGCGGCTGACGGGCGGGTGCGAGCTTATGGTAGCGATGGCGGCGATGCTAGGGTAGCCTGGCGAGCGAAGATGCGAAGCCCTTCATAAGAGGGGTGCACGAATAGAAGATGGTGAGGTGTAAAGTTCCTTGAGTGCGACATGGATGGATGTTTATGAGAAGAGAAGCGGTGGTAGGCGTCGGGCCAAAAGTGCGGGGCACATTGGCGTGAAAGAGAAGAGTCGAACGCGATCATTAAGAGTCGCGAAGGATGCCCTCGGCATGACCGTTCTGCTGCGAGGTGTGCGGGCAAGTGAGATGAAAAATCGTGCTATGTGTGGCGAGAAGATCGCGGACAGCGGTGTTGTCAAACTCCTTCCGTTATGCATGCGCAGCGCAAGAATGGGCCGCCAAACTGCGTGCGGACATAAGAGTAGAAACCGACAAGAGTGGAGATGGCGTCCGACTTGCGGCGCAATGGGAAGGTCCACACATAATGCGAAAAATCATCAAGGATAACAAGATAATAAAAAAGCCCGTGTTACTTGCAGCAGGAGATGTCCAAACATCACTATGAATCCTTTCGAGCAGATGCGATGCAACAAAGGAAGAAGGCCTAAGCGGAAGGCGAGCATGTTTGCCAAGGCGGCATGCATGGCACAGTGATCCTCGTTCTTATTACGTGAAAGAAAAACTCCAAAGTATGTGGCGAAGGGTGGCATGATTAGGATGACCCAGCGGCGTGCAAAGATCCACTCCGGTGGCGAGGCGGCGGCGGAAGTGGTGGAGGCGGCGGAGTGAACGGGTAGAGCTCGTCGGGGCTGTCACATCGGTGGAGCACCATCGCGTCGTGGCGTCATATGAAAAACCACAATCGTCAAATTCAGCGGTCACGGATTTTCACGTGTAAGAAACGAACGGAAACAAGATTTTTAATAAGATCGGGAGAAACCAAAATATTAGACATGGAGATAGGGGTGGAGTTAGGCGGAAAATATGTATGTCCAATATGGGTGATAGGAAGAGAAGAACCGTCACCGGCGGTGATGCGATTGGAAGTGTGGACGGGGTGAAGCGGTATGGAGTTGCAGAGTGCGCCGCCATATGGCCAGTGGCGCCCTTGTCCATGTACCTGTCGCCGCCGCCCGGTGTAGCTGGAGCGAGGAGGCGGTGTGGAAACCACCAGAGAGCGGGTCCCACGGCGCCCGGTGGGAAGGGCAGCCTTGAGCGTCGATGGCGGCGGCGGCCCGCTGGCGGCGGCTCTTGCCGTATGCGCCCGCATAAGGCTGCGGCGCGGCGTAATCGCTGGTGTGACGGAGGCGAGGGCGAAGACCGGAGTAAGGCCCGTGGAACGGCATGGAGTAGGCGTGGGCGGCGCGGTCCACGAGTTCGACCGGCGTACCGCAGGACGCCGGTGAGAGCCGGCTGCTCTGGCGGCGCTCCTCCGAAACACCGCCGCCGCCGCCTCCACCTTGCAGCCACCCGGCCGCCGCCACGACAACCTCCTCCGTTTACCGCCCGGTGGCGGCGGGAAGGTGGCTGGTGGGGCGGCGGAAGCCAGCGGGAAAAGCGGCGCCCCGCCGTGAGCAGCGTCTGGCGAAGCGGTGGCGAGGCGAACCCATGGTGCGGCAACAAAGGCGGTGTGGGTGGCGCGTCCGGGCCGCCCGCATCCGGCGTTCCTCGGCTTGGTCTGCGACCAGCTTGCCAAAGGTGGGCTCCGGGATGAGGTGAGGTTGGGCGGCGTTCGAAGTCCTCGTTGAGGCCGCGGAGAAGGTCTTGATGAGGAGCTCGTCGCCAATCTTCTCCCCGGATCACGGAGCTCATCGGCGAGCTTCTTGGCGCATGCAAAAATCATCGATGGGCGAGTCAAGTTCTTGGCACCCGTAAAACTCACCATAGAAAAGGACCTTGCGCTGCGGCGATTTGTCGGTGAAGAGGCCGTTGAGCTTGGTCCGGACCGCATAGGCGTCGTCCTCGTCGTTCACCACGGTGTGGAAGATGTCGTTGGAGATGGTGAGGTAGAACCGGCGGATGATGGTGGCGTCGAGGATCATCCACTCCTCGTCGTGGATCATGGCGCGAGTCCACGGTGCCGTCCGTGGCCGTGAAGGAGGTACTCACGGAACGGCGAAAAATACCGCTTCCGCGAGTAGGAGGCGGTGGTGTGGTCAAGCTTGGCCGGGGCGCTCATGGATGTTGAGATCGCGGACGAGGGTGGCGTCGGGACGGCGAGCGGGTTGGAGGCGGTAGAGGAGGAGGAGCTCATGATGGCGGCGGTGTTGGGGTTAGGGGCGGCGCAGTGCAGGGGAGGCGTTGCGGTGCAGGGAGAAGTGCGGCGGGATGTGGGAACAGGCGGGTTTGGGAGAAGCAGCGGCAGCGTTGGGGAGAGGGCAGTGGTGAGGCCAGCGGAGCGAAGGGGAGCGTGGTGGAGCGAAGTGGCGGCGGCGGCGAGCTGCAGCGGGCGTGGTGGCGGCGGCAGGCAGGCTGTGTGTGTGTGGGGTGTGCGGTGTGTGTGTGTGAAGGTGTGTGGCAAGGGTGTGTGTGTGGCTAGGGTTAGGACCGTCTTGCGATAGATACCATGTAGAGAGAGATTCTGGGCTGTGTAATCGCGATGTATTGATCGGTGCACCAGACACGTATATATAAGTACAGAGGTGGGTCACAACCTCAACTATACAGAGAAATCAGGAGGTGGGCCCTACACACACATATACACGTACACAATATACTCAACAGGCAACATCTTTAACTTATAAGAAAATATAAATAGTAGGCAAAAGTCATGATGAAGTCCCCTTTGTAAAATAATTAGGAATTACCTTCGTTAAAATATCCTAAATTAAATCTCTATTCATACCTGCAGTATCCATGTGTGGATAGACATAATTAAGTGGTGGCATGTAAGGTCACTTTGTTAAATATGTGCACCTAATCTCATCTTACTTCTCGACTTCTTGTGTACTTCTATATTATCTTCTAATCGCCAAATCATAAGGCAATTCACTCAAATTATTTTATCTTTAAATGAAAAGGCTTCAGAACACTACTCATGGAGAAATTTGATGCACTTTGACAACGTCTAATGGGTGACCTTGAAGTGCTAACATCATTATCTAAATCTGCTGATGAATTTGTTTTTGAGGAAATAAAATTCGATAGCCTAGATCAATAAAAGTACATGGAATCACCTAATAAGTAACTGGAAAACTATGGGCTACCAACCATGATATACACAATAGAGAGGAGATGTGATGAACTGCAGCCTCAAATTTGGTCTAGGGAGCCTTCCTGCTGCCGACATGTCCTTGAATTGTCGGCTCATCTCTGTTGCTGGAGTATCGAGGCGAACGAGAGAATAGATCTGAGATTGGAGGAAGCGAAAAAACCCGCAAAAGGTCGTGCGGCCGGCGGCTGCCCTATACACGTACAGAAAGAAATAGAACAGCGACAGGAAGCCACGAACGAACAGGCGTGTCAGGCCGGGACTGAGAATTTACATTGTGGGCTTTTGGGCTTCTCACCGAGCGTTTCATTCCAAGTTGATGGGTTCAGCCCTGATTTTGTATTGGGTTCATGCACATACTGTACGTGTACTATACCCCTGGCCAGGCAAAGTCGTTGGGTTCAGCTGAACCCAACGCTCATACGCTGGCTCCGCCACTGAGATCCACCCCGAGCGCCGAGACGAACATTAATCCCCATTCCCCATCCTCCTCGCTCGCTCTCTTCCCTCCTCTCTCATCCGACCGCAATCGTCGTGCCGTCGTCGTGCTGGTGGCCGATAGCCTCCCCGGTGCTCAGGAGGAAGTCGAGGAGCATCGCCGTCCTCTGCTGCACCGTCTGCAAGCGCCAGGTCGAGCTAGAGCAACTGGAGCCATCGCCATCGGCCTTCTTCCCCAACCACGGTCGTCGTCGTCCACCTCGTCGACCCGCTCGCCTTCGGTCGTCCTTGTGCGTCCCCAACCCCCTCGAGCTCGTCCACGACCTCCCCGTAGTGAGCTCTCCTCGGTTTTCCCACTCCCCCTCCTGTTTTCCTCTTGAAGTAGGACGCCGGATCCCCTGCGACCGAGCTCGCGCTCGCGGCTCGCCATTCCCGGTCCGAATCCCGTGTGCCCCTGTCCGCTCCTTCCCGGGCCCGCCTTCGCCCTGGCCGCGTCCTGCGCGTGCACGCGCGCCTGCGTGCCTGCCCTCTGCTGTTGCTAGTCGCTAGCTGCCGCTCCTACTGCTGGTGTTGCTGCCCATGCCGCTGATGTGCTGCTCGTGCGTTGCTTCTGTTGTTGACGCCGCTGCTGCTCGTTGTTCCCTACGACCGCCGCTACCTGCTGCTATCTGCGTACAACCGCGCCGGCGCCCTGGCCGCTCCGTGTGCGCCCTGGCCTTGTGCCTAGCCTGCTTCCACCTCGGCCAGCCGGCGCACCACCCTCATCCTCTCCCTGCACCTCCTCTGACCGCGCTCAGCCATGGCCAAGTCGAGCGTGTGTCCGTCTCAGGCATGGCCCAAGGCCACTTCACGTACGGGCCGGCCATCTCTCTCTCTAGATTAGGGGCTAATCCCCTTTTAGAAATTAAACCCCCATGTGGTTGTTTCACTAACGTATGGGGTCCACCCCCCACTAACTACCCCTTTTAATTTAACCCACTAGTCAAACAACTGCAGAGTATGACACGTGGCCCCCTGTTAACTGTTACTATTTAATTATCTAAAAAACCATGAGTCAATGACAGCGGGGACCCACCTGTACTGTTCTCTTTGACCAGTCAACGCTGCCTGGGCTGTTGACTTTGATCGTGGCCCCACTATCAGCCTCTAACACACACTACTTGGTATATTTTCGGTTGCACCTAGCTGTTAGTCCATTTAATTTTTCGAATTAGTGTTAAATCCAGAATTTTAGAAAATGTATTAAACTTTGAAAATTTATATAAAATAATCCGTAACTCGGATGAAAATACTTTGTACATGAAAGTTGCTCAGAACGACCAGACGAATCCGAATATGCAGTCCGTTTGTCAACCACACCTCCCTAGCATAGCGAACATGAAACTTTCCCCTCGGTCATCACATCGACACGGTAGGGCAAGGAAAACAATCCCGGTTGACTTCCCCCCTCGCCGGTATCTTGTAGCACCGCGTTAGAACACGTCTAGCTCCGGTTGTTGTCTTGTTATGCTATGTTTGCTTTATATTTCTTGATATTCTTTCGTGGAGTCCCTTCTTGAATCTTAGATTGAATAAAAAAGAATGCCCCTTAGGGACCTTTCTTTGGATACCAAGATTTCTGACATCTTATCCTCGTATTTTAAAATTATCAAATCGAATCTCAATTAAGAACCAATTCAAATTCACAGTTTCTTCCCCCTCTTCTCTCCGGTAGACCCCGAGACCGATGCTGCCCCTGTGATCGACTAGGTCGACGACGACCCCTCCTTGCCAGAGCAACCAGGCAAGCCCCCCCTTTGATCATCCCGATATTGCCCATTCCATTCTCTCATGCTCGCATTAAATTTTGCTACTGTTATTGTTTGCTCCTATTCTAATGCATAGCCTGCTTTTGTATCTACTGTTGTATCTTACCTGCTTACCCTAAACTGCTTAGTATAGGTTGGTTAGAGATCTATCAGTGACCCCCCACCTTGTCCTTGTTGCCCCTGCATCATCATCGTAGACCCGATCAACGGAATCGAAGACCAGGCCCCGGCACCGCACATCACTTCCCCTAAGTTGCTCGACACTGCTGTGTTACTATCAGTCTGAGGGTGAGACCTCTACACAACCGATGTTAACCCAGTAGTGTAGCTATTGATTCGTGGTCATCGAGGTGATTCATATAACCACTTCGATCGACTCGTCGTGCTGACCCCTCAAGTGTGAACCTCGGGGGTGATTCCTCTTACATTCACCTTGATGATTACATCGAGTGGAATTCATCGGCGGTGATTCCTTGGGTTTTCCCCTTGATGTTTAGACACACAGATACTTGGCCTTTACAACTGTTACTTGGAAAGGCGGGTCGACCCTGAGGGGTACCCGCGAGTGATGTGGAGACGGGTTGACTGGAGGTGCCGAGAGTTGAATCTGGCGTGGCGGGCATTCTTAGCCCTTGCCGCAAGTCCACTAGGCAGGCGGCGGGGTCACATCTTTCGTGAGTCTCTGCTCGTGACCGCTTTACCAACACACTAACGGTTTGGATATTTGATCAGAGGGCCTCGGCTGATAGCACTAACCATCACGTGGGCATAGTATGGGCGTTCTGCGTCGTATGCATCGGTAGAAGCTTAATAGGCGTCGTGCGGCGGCGGCGGCCGGGTTGGGTGGTAACCTCTGTCTTTTCAAGGAGGTAGCTAGAGTCTGCTCAGCAGCCGCCATAGCGTGTAGGAGTTCGGGAGATGGCCCATGACCCTGAGGGACATAGGTGTAGTCCGTCTTGACCTCTCTATTTAGCCTAGGTCGAGTTCGGCGTATTGTTTGCCGGGCGGGCATGACCCAGAAAGTGTGTCGGCGGAGTTAATCGAGCATGGTGGGTAAGTTGGTGCACCCTTGCAGTGAAAAACATCTATTGATAGCACGTCCTCTGATAGCGGACACTTGGGTTGTATCCCGATCGATACAACTAGAACTGGATACTTGTGATGAGAACTGGATTCAGATGAGAAATGGATAGTATGGCTATGGGATTGCTTTCTCGCAGGGAGTCGAGAAAGGATCTCTGGCTGAGGTTGATAACACTACTACTACTACTACTTTACTTTATGCTACTCTACTCCTCTGTTGCTTTGCCAAGATGGTGGTTTCGGAAGATGCTAATCTTGGTAGGACTAAACCTTCTCTCTATTACGGCATTTACGCAGCCCGATCCACATATACAACCTTCCTTTGATAATGTTGCATATGTATTGTAGATCCTTGCTTGCGAGTAGTTTGGATGAGTACTCACGGTTGCTTTGCTCCCCCTTTTCCCCCCTTCTTTCTTCTTTCTGGTTGTTGCAACCAGATGGTGGAGCCCAGGATCCAGACGCCAATTTCAATGGCGACTGCTACTACCCTGAGGGTGCCTACTACCACGTGGAGACCGCCGACGACCAGGAGTAGTTAGGAGGCTCCCAGGCAGGAGGCCTTGCCTTTTCGATGGATGTCTCTTTTGTGCTAGCCTTCTTAAGGCGAACTTGTTTAACTCATGTCTGTACTCATATATTGTTGCTTCCGCTGACTCGTTTGTATTCGAGCTGATGTATTCGAGTCCTCGAGGCCCCTGGCTAGTAATATAAAGCTTGTATTATTTTAATTTGTGTTTAGAGTTGTGTTGTGATATCTTCCCGTGAGTCCTTGATCTTGATCGTACACATTTGCGTGCATGATTAGTGTCTGATTGAATCGGCGTCTGAGATTAGTATTAGAGCCATTTGCTGTAGGTAGCCCCCTTTCCAACTCCTTGGCCGAAGTTGAGTCTAGTCTCTGAAAACTTTTGCTAACATTGGCTATGTGTCTTACGGGCCCACGTCGTCATTGGGTGGTATTAGGATCTTTTATTCCTCATCTTTACTCTGGGACTCTGATCACTCTTCTATTCGGGTTAAATGTTTTTGCTAACTCTAACACTAGGATCTCGTAACTACTTCCTCCCGAAGAGCCCCCTTTATTCCAGATGATGGTTTGGTTCATCAGAAGACCCTGAAGATACTTTTCGATGTTTTTCCGAGACCCTTGTGTCCATCGCTTTTGCAATTCCCTTCCATCGATAAATCCCTATGGATACCTAAATCCTCTTGCCGTTCATACAATCTTTCCCAGTTTCTCTTGTTATTACAAGATACATCGAATTATTCTCCGACTTTTTAAGAATCCTTTGAGCTACTACCTTGTAGCTCTTTTCCACATGAATACACCTACGACTAATTTCTCACACTTACTGAGGATTCAATCATTCCTAGTTGTTCTTGTGTTTCACAAAATTCTTTGAAATACTATTTGATCTCCTGAAATACTCGGTAGCTTATTGCTCTTGTTCTTCACTACCTGCTTGCATGATGGTTAATTCCATATGTCTAGCAATATCCATTGAAAACCGTTGTGGTTGACTTTCTGATCCTATTGATTCAACATGTTTGTGAATGCACGCAATCATCAGTTGATCCTTATGAAATTCATCCTTTTTGGCTCAGACGTCATTTCAAACATGAGCTGGTTCTCGGCAAATCAAACCTTGAATGATTGTCGATCTATGTCTTTTCAACTTGCTTATCTTTTGATTAGAGCATCTGCTTCTGATCCCCCGAATTGGAAATCATAATTCCTTTGCACTTAATCTTTGGAATTATCAGATGTTTCCAAAATCCTATGCCTCTGCATTATTTCTTCTTCTGATTGAATATCGATACTCACATCAGCTCCGCTGTGGATCGCCGGATCCATTATTAGATTATCATCCGACAGTGTCCTTCATATTCTAAGAACCTCATGAAGTTCTTTCCCAGATACATAATGCCTTTGGTAAATTGTATCCTCTCCTTTTGTCAACCATACTCTGCTTTCGAGCTGGTATAATTTAATCCTGAAGTTAGTGGTATATGTTCCTAAGATACCCCTACGGGTTGAACCTATGTCTTTCCTAATCCATGTGAACTCGAAAGAGATGTGAGTCATACTCTTTTGGTGTTTTGCAAGATAACATTTCAACACTACAACTTCATCGATAGCGAGAAGTAAATGAAATGATATGCATTGAAGAAGTGGGAGTCGACCTTGAACTTTGTGTTAATGCCCATGGACACGATGTAGATCTTATCATGGAAGCTTCTCTTAAAATTAATTATCCCCTTGGTATAAGATCATCTTATTTTTGGGACTTGATCCTTTGCAATCGTGTTTCTGACCATGAGTGTTCCCCTTTGATCCCATTTTTCGGACAAGTTAAAGTACTTGCCTTCTGCAGATCAACACATCTCCGCAACCTCTATTTTGATCTTCCTTCGAGTATTACCCTCCGGTATCTTGAGGATATCAAAGGACCATGTTGCTTCCTATGAGTCTTCATCTAGTATTGCTTCTCACCGATTTCATATTTCCCCCGAGTTCTGATTTATTAGTCACTCAAAAACACCAATAAGTGAATCGATCCCGCACACCGAATCAAGAACTCTAACTAATTTTCTTTGCTTACGAGTTAAATAATCCTTCAAGTCATTCCTAGCCTGATCGCTATATCATTATCATGCTGAAATTAATTGTGCTACCTGGTCCTTCTTCCCGGAGCACAATTCTTGACGATGGGCTAAGCCTACGTCGATCTTCCTCGTCATATGTTTTCTCCTTGAACAACAAGCTTGAATTCGAGTTTGAGTCGTACCCATGGTACCAATAACCTTTCGCTTCATCATGCCTTTGAATTGATGTCATCGCCGATCGATTACATCATCATGAAACCTCTCAACAAATATGTCGCGATCATCGTCAATATTCTAAGCTCTTCCAGGTTATCCATCGAATTCATGATGAGAAATATCATCCTTGCCCCCTCGATGAATTATTGCTGAGTCCGTGGGCCTTATCCTCATCATTTTTCTTGCTAAAATTGTGCGACTTAATTTATAGGTTGTTTTCGATGGACCCTTTGTGAATCCAAAGTCTGGACTTTACCTGATGACCATGTCGATGCTATCTCGAAGCATGACTGTGGTACTCCGATCATGAACAAGAGCATTCAGAGCACAATGCTAAATGTTTCTTGATCAGTTACCCAAACACCGTGTATGGGTACATATCATCATTCTTCTTAACCTTTTATCCAAATGGTCATGTCCTTGATCTCCGGTCACGTATATCATGCCCTGCTTATCATTGGGAAGGATATACTCCTATTACCTATGTTTAAACACATTTTCCTTTCTGTTGGTTTGTTTAACCTTTCTTGTGATCCACGTATGATCTAAGCAGCAATATTTCCCTACTTATGTAAACACCTCGGTGTACAAATCTGTCAAGTATAACCTTGTTACCGTTGTTGATGACATTCCGGTAACCACCGATGGACGAGAACTTAGCCTATTGGTCCGCCTCGTTCCACGAGCAGGAAAATGGTTCTCTCTGTCCCTCGCCCTTGGTACCGACATGGCTGACAAGATATCCTCTGACATGCCATGTTATCATGACCGTGCAAGATGTCACCGCTCGTCATACTCTTAACCCACATGGTGGGCCTAGAACCCACAGTTCCACATGATCGAAACCTGACTCTCCTGTACATCCATGTTTTCCAAAATTGTTCCTCGCACTTGGCTTCATATATAAATCATGAGCCACATTTCTAGCGATCTATTCTGGTATCAGGCGCAATACCTTTTCCCATTGCTCTGAACCCCTTTCACCCTCTGTTTTAGGCAACGAACGATTGCCTACCCGGCTGAAGCTTCTTATTGCACCTCCTTACCTTGCTCTCGACGTCTTTCTTGAATCTCGACCCGAGAGGTGCCTCTATGCCATGACACTGAGATAGCCCCCAGGTACCTATTTTGTGTTGAGTTCCGTCCTTCCCGAGTCTTCCCCCTTACTCCACCCCTTAAATCTCGGGACGAGATTTCTTGTAGTGGAGAAGATTTGTAACACCCACAGTGTCATGCTACAGTAACCCACTGTGATTAAAGCTGATCGTTTTGCTAAAGAGTGCTTGATCAACTTCGATTCAAATATCATTTGAATCTCCACTTTGAAATGAAATTCAATTTGCAAGTGAAATATGGAGTTGCACCAAAGTTGCTACAAAATAGTTCATCATTTAGCCAAAATTCCATAACATTTAATTGTTAAGGAAAATAACATCACCTAAGAGCTAAGATGGGCTGTAGCAATTATTACAATGCAATTTCAGCATTTTAAAGTGCTATTTTATTTGTGAAAAATGCAAATGGATTCCTCTGGCATCCAAACTTTTTGTGGCACTGCCTAAAAAAATGCAAACTATTTAATAGGCTAAAGTCCCACATTTTTCTCGGCTGTTTTGGTTACCCTAAATAATCATTTTCTATCTCTGTTATTAAATAAAAGAGGAAAACAAGAAATGAGAAAATTGGAAAGAAACCTCCTGTTCACTTTAGCCCAGTACTTACACTGTACCAGGCCCAGCCCACCTGGCCGGCCTTTTCTTCTACCTCGCAGGGGAGAGGCAGAGACTAGGGCGTGGTGCCCATCCATGCCTCTGGTGGCGCCGTGTCGGCCATCCGCTCATCCTCGAGATGGATAAGATCCACCCCGAGCGCCTGAGACGAACCCTAATCCCCATTCCCCATCCTCCTCGCTCGCTCTCTTCCCTCCTCTGTCACCCGACCGCAATCGTCGTGCCGTCATCGTGCTCGTGGCCGATAGCCTCCTCGGTGCTCAGGAGGAAGTCGAGGAGCATCGCCGTCCTCTTCTGCACCGTCTGCAAGCGCCAGGTCGAGCCGGAGCAACTGGAGCCATCGCCATCGGCCTTCTTCCCCAACCAAGGTCGTCGTCGTCGTCCACCTCGTCGACCCGCTCGCCTTCGGCCGTCCTTGTGCATCCCCAACCCCCTCGAGCTCGTCCACAACCTCCCCGTAGTGAGCTCTCCTCAGTTTTCCCAGTCCCCCTCTTGTTTTCCTCTTGAAGTAGGACGCTGGATCCCCTGACCGAGCTTCGCGCTCATGGCTTCGCCATGCCAGTCCGAATCCGTGTGCCCTGTCCGCTCCTTCCGGGCCGCCTTCACCACAGCCACGGTCGTGGCGTGCCGCGCGCGCTGCGTCTGCCCTCTGCTGTTGCTAATCGCTAGCTGCCGCTCCTGCCACGGTGTTCTTTGCTCATCTTTGGCGATGTCTGCTTTCGTGCGTTATACATTGTTGGCGCCGCTGCTGCTCGTTGTTCCCTCGACCGCGGCACTGCTGCTATCTTCATACAACAGCGTCGGTATACAGCGCTCCGTGTGCACCAGGCCTTGTGCCTAGCTGCTTCCACCTCGGCCCGGCGCGCCACCCTCGTCCTCTCCTGCACCTCCTCGACGCGCTCGGCCATGGCCAAGTCGGCGTGTGTCCGTCGAGCATGGCCTAAGGCCACTTCACGTCTGGTCGGCCATCTCTCTCTCTAGATTAGGGGCTAATCCCTTTTAGAAATTAAACCCCCATCTGGTTGTTTCACTAGCGTATGTGAAAGTCGTTATATCGACTAGAGGGGGTGAATAAGCGATTTTATGAATTCTTCATTGAGGAATTTCTTTGGTGAGAAATTCCTTAGCGAAGAACTACTTGCGTGCGGAATAAGTACTCGAAGTAAGTATAACAGAATATAAGCATGGTCATCATGATGAAATGAAGACTAGCCAGAGTCTGAAAAGCGTAATCACGAGGATAACACAAGATGAAGACAAAGCGGTGAAGAAATTGAGCGAGGAATTTGAGAAAGTCTTGATCAAAGTCTTCAGCGAGATATGAACAAACACTCAACACGATAATGAGGAAATGAAAGGGTTGAGGAAATAGAACCGATTAGTTGGTGAAGACAATGATTTGGTAAACCAGTTCCAAGCTGCTGTCTCGGTTATGCGTCTGGTTGGGAAGCGGTGAGTATTTAAACTTCGAGACCGCGATCCGGACACCCGATCCGAGCACGCAGCTCGGGACACCCGATCCTCACCGTATTCTCCTTGAACTAAGGCCACGCAGACCTTGTCCAATCACTCGTGGTAAGTCTTGGTGACTTCCAAACCTTCACAGACTTGGTCACTCGGCGATCCACAATTCCTCTTGGATGCTCTAGACCATGATGCCTAACCGTCTGGAAGAAGCACGGTCTTCAAAGGTAACAAGCGTCGAGATCCACGAGGATCAATTTCTTGATGATGCTCAATCACTTTGGGTTTGTGGGGGTTTGGTTTTGGGTTTTCCTCACTTGATGATTTTAAGCTAAAGTCCTCGGAGGATGGGTTGCTCTCAAATGACAAGTGTCAAGTTCTCTCGGAGCAGCCAACCAGCTAGTGGTTGTAGAGGCGGCTATTTATAGCCTAGGGAGCAGCGACATGATAAGACATAAATGCCCTTCAATGATATGACCGTTAGGTGGATAGGATATTTTGGGACAGGTGGCGCTTGCACACAGCGATCGGAAATTTGACTCTCAAATTCATCGGGGCTGTCATGTTCCTCCTTTGTGTAGGCAATTCGCTGGCGAATCCCTAACTCCTCGGTCGAGCAAAGTCCTCGGTGACGGAAGAACTGCGTCTCATCCTTGAAGAAATTGGATTGAGCTGTATGAGATTTCAATGGCTTCACTCGAAGGATTGGTAGATGTAGGATTTTGAGTTGAGCATCACATGGAAATTTTTCCTTAGTATTTCCTCGACCCCTTTAACGATGCGGTGTTTCCTATGACTCAAGAAAGAAAATGAAACTACGAAAACAAAAGTCTTCACGCTTCATGTTCCTCAAATGAATACCAAGTCTTCAAGGTCACAACAATTTCTTCACTTTCAAAGTCTTGAAAGTCTTGAGAATATCAAAGTCTTGATCGAAGAACTTCATTTTTAGGGGTTGACTTTCTCTGTAAATATCAAACTCCTCATAGACTTATAGACCTGTGTACACTCACAAACGCATTAGTCCCTTAACCTATAAGTCTTCAATACACCAAAATCACTAAGGGGCACTAGATGCACTTACAATCTCCCCCTTTTTGGTGATTGATGACAACATAGGTTAAGTTTTCAACGGGGATAAACATATGAAGTGTAAATACTGATATTGAGGAATTTGATTGCAAGATATAGAAGAACTCCCCCTGAAGATGTGCATTGTGAGGAATTTGCGTTTGAGGCAATGCACATTTGAAGAGTTAAATCGTGGAGATCTCCCCCTATATCTTGTAATTCATACACGCATTTGATATATAATATGAAGAATTTGAAATGCATGATGAAATATGGTGCCTGATGAAATTCAGCATGCGTGCAATAATATTAAAGAGGAATAAGCATGCCGAATAAAGCATCAAAAGTATCAGAGCATAGTGCATCAAAAGTATCAGAGCACCATCCAAAAGTATCAGAGCACCATCGGGTTTAAGATTACAACTCGATCAATAAAAGTTTGGAAGAGCGAGAGTTGTAACTTAAAAAACGCCTTTATATAGACCCACTTGAAGACTAACTCAGATTTCTCCCCTTTGTCATCAAATGACCAAAAGGATTGAAAGCGAGGACTAGCATACTGAAGAATTTCAAGTTGATGGAGGCGCCTTGCGTTATCGCGGTTGTTTGTTGTAGCGAGGCCTGCTGCGGTGTCGTCCAAATCTTCATACTCGCCGGTGTCCGCGATGAAGAATAAGAGCTGGCCACGGATCAAGAACTTTGACCCGCTTGAATTTCTTGAGAGGAAGTGCAGACCGTCAAATTCTTCCTTGAGACCCATAGTCTTGAGTTCTTGGCGCTATAGACATGAGTGAGAACAGCCAGTGCGGTTGAGGGTTTCATGAAGGTAGTAATGGTTCTTCTTCACGGCATTATGTGTTGAGGTCATATTGTGAAGAATTGCACCAAGCGGCGCTTTACCCATTTGTGATTCGATCAACCTTCGATGAAGGCGAGGAGTAACTCACGGTCGATCATCACCACAGGTCTTTGTGGCTTGAAATTTTGCTTGGTGAGGTATTTCTTGGCGGTGTCATGTGTGGTGAGTCGTCATTGGTAGAATAAGATGTAGCGGCGAAATTGACCATCAATGGGCGAATGCCTTCATCGATCACAGCTGCCTTGCCTTTATCATCGGTGATGAAAGCTGTCCGTTTGAGGACTTCAATGGGAAGCAAGTAGCTACCGTGGTTGAGTGTCGACTTTGTAATTTAGTGAAGATCTTGCCCTTATGAATCTCATAATCCAAAGGCGCATAGGGCTTCAGCTCGAAAGGTGACATAGCAACATTGGCGAGTCCTCATGAAGAAACCATGGAAGTTGGCCGGGAGCGCCATGAATGATGTTGAAAAGCATGTTCTTCATGATGCCAGCGACATCTTCATCATTTGAGGCGTGGCCTTTGATAGGACTCATTGTCTTCGTCGAATGCGATAGACAGTCCGAGGCACATAGAGCAATTCCTTGACGAGAATTTGGTTAAGTGGGGCCTGCCCAGCCTTCAAAGGCTTCATGAGCACTTGCATATAGTGATTTGTCGATTCGAGGTCATTGTAGATGCAACGTCCCTTTGTCATGGGGAGGATCAAGAGGAAGGACACGAAGCAATTCAGTTGCGGTGCCTTGTAGTGAGTGTTTTCGATCATCAATCCAACACCCATGAATTGACATCTTGACATCTCGGTGATATGCGATGTCGCGTAGAAGCGAAGATGAGTTCTTCATTCAATCGCAAATGTCGGTCACGAAATTGGTAATCCTACATCATGAAGAACGAGGGTGGCTCGAAGCATGGCGGAGATTCCATATCCACGTGAGGAATATGTTCATGATCGAAGATTTTGTCTTTGTCAAATAGCGAGGAATAGAAGTTGGCTTGACTAGTAGTCCAAAAGCGCCTCTTCCTTATGCGGCGAGTCATAGGGGTTGTAGTCGATGAAGAACACATGCTCGAAAAAAGTCTTCAGCCTTGAACTTGATGAGTTGGCGAGAGGGTGTCGATGAGTTGCAGTACCACCTCGGGAATCGCGAGCTCGGGTTCTTGGTGAGAATTTCGGTTCCTCTTCTTGTGCAACCTTATGATCAGCAGCAGCGGGTTCTTGACACTAGCGGTGGAATATCTTCATGAGCAGAGGAAGTGGGATGAGTTTCTTGAGCCCATTTGAGCAGTTGTTGCGGAGGCGAGGAATCTGTTGGATAGGTGTGAATAGAGGAGTATTGGGATCTTGACTTTCCCAAAAGTCATCATTCATCACAGTGTGGTGCATCCTATATCCACATCTTCATCTTCAATTTCCTCAACACCAGCCTCTTGGTGTGGTGAGGCATAGGTGAGAAATGGCTGTCTTTGAAGGATTTCGTCCACTTCAATTTCTTCATCAATCTTCTTTGTGAAGTAGCAGAATGATTTTCTTCATCGGATCCGCTTGGGATCTTATAGTCTTCTCAAAAGGAACAATTTCCTTTGATGACATGGAGAAATTGGAACAACATCAATTGGATTTTCAAGTGAGCTGGTCATTGGCTTCATTTTCTTGCGGCGAAGAATTTGGCGTGGTGATGCCTTCCTTTTCTTCACTTTGCAGCTCGCTCTGCAGCCTTAGTCTTCTTCACCTCATAGCGGAGGAAGGCTGGAGTTAGTGTAAGCGGCGGGAGAGTGAGGAATCTGGTTGATTTTCTTGGCATGGCCGTCACGATTGCCTGATCTCTTCGATTTCTTGAGCGCACCACTAGTGGATGCCACAGCAATTTCTTCGGTGGTGGTATTTCTTCATCAGCCACGGAACTAACATTTTCTTTGGTGGTGAAAGTCATCGTGAGTCTTGGCATGTTCTTCGGCAGGTGGCGAGTCTGCAACTGAAGATTTTCTTGTTGCGATGAAGCTGCAACATTTGTCATTTTCTTTGTCAGGTTAACGAATCTCACTTTGGCTCCTTGCCAATCAACATAGTATGCATCGAAGTCTTTGCTGAGGGCTTGACTTTCAGACTGAGCCTTGAGAAGTTCCTCAGGTGTCATTCTGACAACATTTTTCTTCAGGAGCTTCTCCTTTCTGTATTGCGCTTTCTTGATCTCCCTTGCCTTTTCAAATTTCCATTTCTCTTGAGTGATGAAATGGGTCAGCTTGTGACTTTGACCAGGAGTCAGATGAAAATCAGGCATTGGGGTGTTTGGATCCTTGTGCGAGGTCAATGTAGTCGAGGATTTTCCTCGGATCCAAAAGCGATGCTTACGAGATGTGCCTTTGGCTCTAGCGGCCTTCACTTATGCATCTCGATGATTTACGCAAGTTCATCATCGAAGCTTGACATCGAGAGGGCACTTGGAATGTGACATGTTTCTTCCTTGGACTTGGCGAGGACGCGTCATTGTTGCTTTAGTCATCAATAGTGTGGGGCTGATGAGGACATTGGGCGATTGAGGAACTTCTTTGAGACACGAGAGGCAATCAAGAAACCCGTAGTCCTTTCATATGTAGCGGATGCACAACAAGCTGAGGACTTTGATGGAGCGATGGCGATCGAGGAATTTGCCGTGAGGGCATAGGTGAGAACTTGGCCGTGAGGCGCTGTTGGTGAAGCACTTGGCTTCGAGAAGGCTTCTTTGGCATTGATTTCCTTGGTTTGACCGAGGTCTCGGCAGCGATAGCAGTGGCGAGAATCCTCATTGAATTTCTTCTTTGCCTCCTTGGCTTGTCTTGCCAATTTTGCTTGGCGCTTAGCCCATTCTTGAGGAAAGTCCTCACCACTTTTGATCTTTGGTGGGATCAGCTACTTGGCAGTGCCAATGGAGCTCTTGAAAGCATTCATGACCTCGGGCTTCTTTCCTCCTTTCTGCGGTCTCTTACCTTGACCATATTCTTGGATGAGGAATTTGAACAATTGAACACTCTGAAGAAGTATGCAATTTTCTTCGAGGAGCTGCAAATGAGTTAAGTTGATGAGAACCTAGTGATTCAGCGCGGACATGAGTACACAATGAGCGAGTGTAGGTGCGAGGAATTTGGAGAGGTCATATCGTTCTCGGAAGGTTTTTGAAAAGACAAGTTTTGAGGAATTTGACGAGATGAGCCTTGAGGAATTTCACTAAGCGTTCTTTGTCTTAGGTTCGAGTTATGCAGATCGAAGATCCACACAATTGAGGAATCTTGAAGAAAATGATTGCTTAGAGAAATGGATCAAGAACATACAATCTGTGAGGTGTTCATATGTGTGAAGATTTGAAGAATAAAACACCTTTGAAGATTTTTAGGAAAGTTTGAGAATCAAAGTGAGTAATAAAAGTAACTTTTAATTACCCAAAGTGAAGAACACGATGGTGAGATGAGCAGACTTGAAGTTTGCGGGTTAGATCTCCGCCCTAACTTGGCAAGGGAAACAACTCTGGCGGAGTGAAGATTCCCTTAACCGGTGGCAATCTGACAGCGGCGAGGTCGAGGCGCAAGCTCTTCCTCACCGGCGATGATGGAGTAGTGGCGGCGCTAGGGTTTGAGGAGCTCGAACGAGAGATAGTGGCCGAGCGGAGTAAATGAAGTGAGGAAGGGGAGAGGGGTATTTATAGCCACGGTGAAAACCTGTTCGCCCGAAGATTTTGGGACGAACATGCCCTGCCCTTTCTCCTTCACGCGACATGTGTCACCCATGTACTATGTAGTTGAGATCGTGTAAGATCGTGGGTGAATATAATAATGCATCGTGGGATGCGGAACAGTTTGAGCGGTAAAACCAAAAATTTGGATAAGATTTGTTTTAAAATTTCGTTCGCAATTTCTTCACTAACAAGGACCGAGTGAAGATTTTGAGCGAGTTTTAAATGGAGCATACATGAAGAATTTGTGAATAGATTGGGTTGAGTATAGCATAGAGGGGAAGGGTCCGATCACATTCACTTAGCAGAGAAAGCAACTTGAAGAAATAGCCATAAGTGAATGCTGTAGAGGACATAAACTCATATATATATATCCAATGAAGAAAAACGACGGAAACAGTGAAGATTTTGCTAAGTTGAAGAATTTGAAGAACTGAAGAATTTCAAAAGCTGAGGAAAAACTCAAATTGAAGATTTTCAACCTTTTGTGGTGGCGAGACCCACTATATAAGAATGATGATTTCAGACACCACGTACAATTGTCGTAGGGTTCTGAGAATCAAATTCTTCATTAATTTCTTCACACTTAGAGTGTTATTCTTCATTGATTGAAGAAAAATGTTTCTTCATGTGTTGCACATCTAAGTCATCAATTTGCATAAGTGTTAGGATGTGTGTCCTTTTCAAAGAACATTCGAAGATTCTAAGATATTTTGCTCACACCGCAACTTGCTAAATCTCTTCTCATCCAAGGGCTTAGTGAAGATATCAGCTAGCTGTTAAATGGATCTTCACGTGCTCGATGGAGATGTCGCCCTTCAACACATGATCAAGAAGAAAATGATGGCGAATCTGAATGTGCTTTGTCTTGAGTGCTGAAGCTGGGTTGTGAGCAATCTTGATGGCTTTCTCATTGTCGCGAGAGAGGAGGCACATTCTTCACGTTGGCGCCATAGTCCTTGAGGTTTGCTTCATCCAGCGATTGAGCACAGCAAGAGCGATAGTAATGTATTCAGCTTCCGATGACAATGATACGATTACTGTTTCCTCGAGGACCAACGGACCAAAAGATCGTCGAGAAATGACAAGTGCGGATGTTGACTTGCGGTCCACACGATCACCAGCATAGTCGAGTCGAGAATATCAATGAGATCAAAGCGAGCCCTTGGGAATGCTTGTCGATTGTCAAAACCGGCGGATCTCGGGTATGGGGTCCCGAGCTGTGCGTCTAGGCGGATGGTAACGAGGAGGCGAGGACACGATGTTTTACCAGGTTGGGCCCTCTTGATGGAGGTAAAACCCTCGTCTGCTTGATTAATATTGATGATATGGGTAGTACAAGAGTGGATCTACCATGAGATCAAGGAGGCTAAACCCTAGAAGCTAGCCTATGGTATGATTGTTGTAATGGAGGTTATGTCCTACGGACTAAAGCCCTCCGGTTTATATAGACCTTTGGAGAGGCTAGGGTTACGAGTCGGTTACAATGGTAGGAGATCTACATATCCGTATCGCCAAGCTTGCCTTCCACGCCAAGGAAAGTCCCATCCGGACACGGGGCGGAGTCTTCAATCTTGTATCTTCGTAGTCTTGGAGTCGGCGAACAATGATAGTCCGGCTGTCCGGACACCCCTAGTCGAGACTCCTCGGTAGCCCGAACCGGGCTTGATAGCGATAAGTCCGGTAGCGTATATAGTCTTGGCGTTGCAAAGCGGGTTCTCCTTTTAAGTTCCATGTACACCTTAAGCGATGTCAAACTTACTTATAAATGTTAAGCTTCTTGGCTTCTCGCCCAATAATGGCCTTCTTCCACGCGTCGCCTACGAATCGAAAAGCAGGTATCTTTATGTTTTGCCCCCTAGTCGTGCAAGTAATCCGCCTATAAAAGAGGCAAAAATCCAGATCCAAATCACACCATCTTCCTTCTGCGAATACTCATCAGAGCGCCTTTGACCCAGAATCCATTCCATCATGGACCTTCGGCGCGGCTCTTCTTCTCGCGCTCCCAGCCCTCTGCCAGGAGATTGGAGGAGATGCTTTGTTCCGCTGTGAGCTAGTGAAGCTCAAGCGGGGATATCTCCCTCCGGCCTTCATGGTTCGGTCCGAGCAGGCTGGCCACCTACCAAGGTGGCAAGCAAGCGGAGAGCTACCCCAAGTCCCAACAAAGGGGGCGGGTATGCCGTCCCCTATCGATAAGGGGACTCGGTTTCCTATACATCCGTTCCTCCGCGGGCTCCTGAGTTCTCGGACTCAGCTCCATCTGCCACCGCCTCTATCACTGCATATGGCGGGTTACGTAGCTCTTTGTGAGCTATTTTTGGGCATCGAGCCCCATTTTGCACTCTGAAAGAGGTTGTTCTGCCTCATACCCCATTCTCACGAGGGGTCTATATATCAAGTGGCGGCGCCGAAATATGGCGCATTGCGGGACGGATATCCATCTGGAACCCCTAAGAAAGCGTCAGAAGCGGCCTTGAATGGTTTATAGCGAGGCTCGCTGCGGACCCGATCGGGTCAGCCTCCGAGGTTGATCTTGCTCCTATGAAAAAGCATGTAGTTGGCGCCCATGAGCCCCAAGCTGGAGGAAGACAAGGCGTCCATTATCTAATGTGCGAATAAGATTCTTGGCCCATTCGGGTTGACCATGATTGGAGTCATGGCAACATGCATTCTGTGAAGTACAGCCACTTTGCAATCTGAGGCCACCCATGTGGGATTTCAGCGGGAAAGCGATGCCACCGTCATGGCATAAAGGACGGATTGGCCGAGGATCTGGTGCAGATCTGTCCGGCCTGTACAAGGGGAGAAGGAGGACTTCCTTGAACGAACCGTTGAATGGGTTCTCCATGAATAACCCCGTCGTTGGGTAGCGAACACTTTAAGGGCCCGCCCCATGTTTTGAAGTTTAAGCTTCTTATATTATGTCTTGGTAGCGAGGCGCATCGGATTATGGAGGACATGATAAGTCCAGCTCCGCAACCGAGGATCGAGAGAAATCGAGGATCCGGCCTCCAAAGAGGATCCGGACATTGAGTGGAGCTAATCGGCGGGGTGTTCCACCAGCTCAGCATGAATAATGCTTTAAGTCGCCATTACGGTGACTACCCGGACTATATCCGGCTTCCCGGTGATTATGCGAAGTCGAACACCATTATCTCTTCCTTGCCCATTTCGACCTTCGCATACGATGGTGTTTCTGAGAAGCGCCTTCAAAGGCGGGAAGCGAGCCCGTGGCGGTGACCAACAAAAGGCGATTCGGACGATGGCGGAAGAGGAGCCGGCAGCGTCTTGGCGTCGCCGCAAAAGTATCTTCGTAATTAATTATTTGGAGCAGCGTTCCTGAAGCGTTTGAGTGCTCATGATCTTTGTAGGAGAAAAAAGCGCCCGCGGACTGCGGCGTGAAAGTCTCCAATCCGACCTCTACCAGCCATGCTCCGGCTTTTCGATGCGGAGGGGGCAAAAGCGCAAGCGCGGGCGGATACTCCTCCAGCGGAGGATGCCGACGAGGTATCGCCACCAAGTGCGAGGTGGAGGCGCCATGAACCACGAGCGCCGCCGAACAGTATGTTCGTGAAGCGTGCTTCTCCCCTGGCGTTGATTGCCTTTAGCGAGAGGGGCGCACCTCCGTGCTGCTCAAGATGGTTTTACGAGCCACGGGCAGTATGTAAATGACATACGGGTAAGAAGAATTTAATAGTTATATATGCGGTAGCCCCGAGACTTAAAGTAGTTATGTTAACTGATTTAGGATCATTTGAAATCTGAGGATCTTACCGAGAAGAATACCCAACTGTCTCGGGGCTGCAAGAGTGCAAGGCCCAACTTGAGGCGCACTTGCTGAGGAGAAACTGAGAGGCCCCTCACTGGTAACACATTTGCTTTTAAATATAAGCATGCGGCGTGCGGCGCAAGTCTAATAATGACATTGCAGTGCTGCGGACAAGATCCGGACAGGAAGGAACTGCTGCACCGGTGAAGGCCGACGAGAGAGTGCTGAATAGAGTCGACGCACGAAAGGAACAAGCTCCAAGATACCCGCCCAGCTTGGAGAAGAGCTGAAAGGCGTTAAATTGAGCTGTCGGCTCCGTTAAGGAGAATCAGCAACCGTCGCGGCATCTATAGTAAGTGCTTGGCGAACTCCTTTGAAAAAAGCGAGTTGGCGAGGAAGTCGATTGACAAAATATGTCTTGTAGGTATACTCATAGGTAAGCCTGCGGAGAGATGCCGTATCAGCGGGTGATCAACTTCGAGCTGTTGCAACTGGTCGAGCGAGTTCAGGCGATGGCGGCGTCGTCCGAGCTTTATGGCCAGCCCTCTCCCTACCGGGGCCTTGGGGAGCTTCAAGGGAAGCTTGAGGAGTCTTGACAGCGCTTCGCTTATGGAAGATTCGACTGCCGCCAAGGTGCCGAGGAGGCTTGGGCCATGGTGAAGGCAGCGGTACAAGGCGGATCCCAACCACATGGCCGAGGTCGGACGGTGGGGCCCGATGGGAAGGAGATCCCTCGAGTTTAGTATACAGCCAAGTAGAGTTAGCTGCTAAATTTTCCCAGCGGGCTGTAAGATTAGACAGCTGTTAGGCGGGATTGAGGAGGAATCTGATCGATGGATTTGACAATGTATTTTAAAATGACATGTGAAATGCCTTCTAGCGGATTGTAGATCGTTTGTCTTTGCCGTGAGGAGTCTGGACTAGGGGTGTCGGACAGCGGACTATCATCGTCGCGGACTCCAAGACTACGAAGATACAAGATTGAAGACTCCGTCCGATGTCAGGATGGGACTTTCCTTGGCGTGGAAGGCAAGCTTGCAATCTGGATATGTAGATCTCCTACCATTGTAACCGACTATGTGTAACCCTAGCCCTCTCCGGTGTCTATATAAAGCTGGAGGGCTTTAGTCCGTGGGACATAACCTCCATTACAACATTCATACCATAGGCTAGCTTCTTGGGTTTAGCCTCCTTGATCTCGTGGTAGATCTACTCTTGTACTACCCATATCATCAATATTAATCGAGCATGGCGTAGGGTTTTACCTCCATCAAGAGGGCCCGAACACAGGTAAAACATCGTGTCCCTTGTCTCCTGTTACCATCCGCCTAGGCCTTGCAGTTGGGACCCCCTACCGAGATCCGCGGTTTGACACCGACATTGGTGCTTTCATTGAGAGTTCCTACGTATGCGTCACCGATAGGCTCGATGGCTTCTTCAACCAACAACGCCGTTCAGGCGAGACTTTTCTCCCGGATAGATCTTACGTATTGGCGGCCGCCTTCTTGGGCCAACTCTCTTGGTCGTCTGCAGAGCGGATCGAAAGCTCGCCCCAGCCATGGTCGAGTTGGAAGACTAAACTTCACGGCCGACATCCGCGGGGACTTGATCTTGACGGACTCGAGCCTGACCCGGCGTGTCGCTGTCACGATGGGCATGATTTAGCTCTGCGCGGATAGTGCCTTGGTGGCGCTGCGAATCGCTCCGACCTTGATCCGGAGCCGATCATGAATCGAGGACGGTGGTGGACACGCCTCGGGGCTGCAACTTCAGCGGCGATGGAGCCAAAATCTGACCTTGTCCCCATAAAGCTCGTGACTCCGAGTGCGGACTCCTTGCGGACTCCGAACCTCGGCGCCTCCATGTCGAATCCGATTGGCGCCCGATCATGGAGTTCACCGTGGCGGACATCTTCGGCACTTTTCGCCTTTTGGCGACATCCTACATTCTCTAAAGCATCTCCCGCTATCCGGGTGACCTGGCGGACTATGGCGAGGATGGTTGGAGATCTGGACGGCGAAGAAATTCAGAGCCCACCCACCACCCACTTTGTAGCCTTTGCCGATGATCTAACCGACATGCTGAACTACGACTCCAAAGACATCTACGGTATGGGCGGCGATGCGAGGAGGCGAGCGAGAACCAGCGCCTCTGAGGCCTTTGGAAGACCACCTCATCATCGACATATACATGGTGGACACCCCAAAAGATGGGGACGGCGAAGAAGCAGCGGAGGCAGATTCATAAAAAAACAGCCAAGCGCCGGCGTCGTGGCGCCGCTCTAAATCCGCCCACAGCAAGAATGGAATTCAGCACAGGAGATAATAACACTCGAGGCGGTGCGAAGACAATCCCCTCGGCAAGATTCAGCCTGATGGGATGCGAAGCAAGCCCTCGCGAGAGGCGGCGGAACAAAGAGGTCGAGGATGATAATTACATGCCTCCCTCCGGAGCGAAGCAAGCCTCGGCGGACAGCGAATTCGTCGTGCACGAGGATCCCCGAACAAGGCGTTTTAAGCGGGCTTATCGCCACGGCAAATAGCCTAAAGAAAAAGCAGCAGCAGACTTCAAGCTGATCAAGACCTCTTTGGCCGACGGATGGGTGAGGTCCTCGCGGCGAAAAGTATGAACTCGAACATCCCTCAAAAGTTACCCAAAATGCAAGTTGCTCCCGATTAGAGGAAGAAGCATACATACCTTCATCACCGCGCCGCGATCGGCCGACCGACCACCCGTGGTCGCGACGAAGAGGCATCGGGCCCTCCACCAAGACCGTACCCGGCATCGCCCCAAAAATCACGAAGTCAGAGGGCAGCGCGGACTTGCGAGATATATTGGAGGACAAAGCAAGGCAATCTAGATCCATCTACGGATCACGTGGGCGCCAGCGACCCGATGAATACCATCGCGCCCGGATACAACAACTCGGCGGGCGAACCTGACGAGACAACGCTCACTCGAGCTATGTCGTGACATTGCTCAATATAGGCGCCGCACACCGCTATGCTTCAGCTTGCGAAGTAATGGATCATCAAATCACTGAAGGGTTTAAACACTGTAAACATTGAATCCTACGATGGCACAACAGACCCGCGGATTGGATGAAGATTATCTCCTTCACATCCATATGGCCCGGCGGCAATCTCACGCCATCAAATACCTCCCACTCAAGCTTAAAGGACCAGCTCGGCATTGGCTTAACAGCTTGCCCTTGAGTCAATTGGGTGTTGGGAAGACACGGAAGCCGCGTTCTCGACAACTTCGAGGGCACATATCTGCGACCACGAGACGCCCGATGACCTAAGCCACATAATTCAGCAGCCAAGCGAATCGGCGAGACGAGTTACGGACACGGTTCTTGACAAAGAAAAACCAAATCGTCGATTGTATGGGATCACGAGGCCCTCGCAGCCTTCAAACATAACATCGCGAGGAATGGCTAGCCGGCACACAGGACAGGAAAAGCGAAATCCATGGCAGCCCTCACATCATTAATGACCGCTTTTGCGCGGGAGAGGATAGCTAGCTGGCTCGCAACAACAACCTTAGCAAAAATTCTGGCAGTCCGGATACTAAGGACCACAATGGCAGGTCGCGTCGAAGCAAAATAAGCGCGTATTAGCAGCAGCGACAATGAGGATCTGACGGTCAATGCGGATTCGAGGCTCTAAACCGGTCGTGGAAGAAGCCATTCAAAAGAACCACTCCGGGTCCATCGAACTTGGACCGAATACTCGACCGCTTATGCGGATACATGGCACCCGAAAACCAGCTAATCACACCAGAGACTGTTGGGTATTCAAGCAAGTGAAGCAAGTTAATTGCGAAAACAATGACAAGGGGCTGCATAAGCGGCGGCGAGGAAGATACCCGACGCCGAATAGTAGAGACGAAGGTTTCCCCACAAGTGCGGACGGTCGACATGATATCTTTATCACGCCCAAGATCGACCCTATCCTAAAGGAACTCGAAGGTCCCACCAAGGATAGAAGCGCATCTTGAAGACGCTTTTGCAAGGTGGATATCATTACATCAACATTACATAATAGATGGGGATACATACAAAAGGCAGACAATGCCACATGAATACAACAATACAACATACAAGAACAACATCCGACTACGGATGAATCATAAATAGAAACTCAAACAATATCCACCCTGCTAGCCCAGGCTGCCGACCTGGAACCTATCCCCTGATCGAAGAAGCAGAAGAAGAAACTCCAAACAAGCAACATCGCTCTCGCGTCATGACCATCGCATAACCTGTACCTGCAACTGTTGTTGTAGTAATCTGTGAGCCACGAGGACTCAGCAATCCCATTACCATGGGTATCAAGACTAGCAAAGCTTAAAGGGAAAGGAAGGGGTAAAGTGGTGAGGTTGCAGCAGCGACTAAGCATGATATGGTGGCTAACATACACAAATAAGAGCGAGAAGAGAGCAAGCGGAGCGGTCGTGAAGCTAGCAATGATCAAGAGGTGATCACTGAACACCTACTTCGTCAATCATAACACGCGAAACCGTGTTCACTTCCCGGACTCCGCCGAAGAGACCATCACGGCTACACTTGATTGATGCGTTTTAATTCGGATCAAGTGTCAAGTTATCTACAACCGGACATTAACAAATTCCCATCTGCCACATAACCGTGGGAGCGGCTCTCGAAAGTTTATACCTGCGGGGTGTCCCAACAAGCCCATGACAAGCTCTCGCGATCAGCGAAGAATAGACCTTCTCCGGGAAGACCGATCAGTCTCGGAATCCGGTTTTCAAGACATTTCGACAATGGTAAAACAAGACCAGCAAGACCTCCCGGCGTGCCGACATCCTGATAGTAGCCACGCGTATCTCGTCTCAGGCCACGACCGGATGAGCAGTACGTACAACTAGAACCAGGCCTCAAGTTTCCTCGAGGTGGCGTTGCAAGTGGCTCTAGTTTTGACCAACACTTAGACAAGCATTGGCTCGGGGAGGGGGGGCTGAATAAAGATGACCCTCGAGAGAGCGACTCCCAAGGGAAAAGTAGGTGGTGGTGAGGCAAATGGTAAAACCAATGTTGGGCCTTCTGGACAAGTTTTATTCAAAGCGAAGCGTGAGGGGTCCCATAAATCACCCGACCGCATTAGGAGCATAAAATCCGGGAACATAACATCGGTATGGCGGAAACTAGAGCGGCAAGAGTGGAACAAAACACCAGGCATAAGGCGAGCCTTCCACCCTTTACCAAGTATATAGATGCATTAATAATATAAGAGATATTTTGATATCCCAACAAAAATCCTATCCGCCATGGAGCAATCTTCAACTTTACCGCAACTAACAACGCTATAAGAGGGCTGAGCAAAGCGGTAACATAGCCAAACAACGGTTTGCTAGGAAGGGTGTCAAAGGTTAGAGGTTCATGGCAATTTGGGTGGCTTGAAGAGCAAATGATAGGTAGCAGCATAGTGATAGAGCGAAGCAACTAGCATAGCAATGATAGTAGTGAGATCGAGGCGGTCATCTTGCTGAAATCCATAAGGAAGAAGAAACGAGTCCATGAAGAAGATGAAGCCACGAAGGCGAACCACGCGTGAGCGAGCGCATCCTCACGATGCATAGCAAGCGGGAACTATCGAGAAGAAGCACACAACATGGTAAACACACCACACATGAACAAGACATGATGCACAACAAGCATGATGCATGACAAGGCTACATGAAGCTACTCATGGCAAGAGATGATGCAAACAAGAACAACACATCAAGGCAAGTTTAAATGAGATCGGGAACAACATATAACAATTCCGGTAAGTCCTCATATGCATATTTCGTAATGGGTCCAGAACTGAATAAGCATTAAGTTGAAGTTGTTAAACAGCAAGTTAAAGAGCACCAAGAGGATCTACACGAAATTCTAGTCAAGTTACATATAAAGTTTATTAGATTTGGAGCTACGGCCTAGAAGGTATGAGCAAAACAAGTTAAGCATGGCATTGATGCAAAATGCACCCAAACATCAAGCAAACACACCAAAACAAGGATGCAACATGATAATATGAAACTACATGCAAAATCACATAAGTTTCATATAAAGCACACTCAAAAGCGAACAGCGAGTTGCAACACATACACTCTATACAAGTCATAGCAACAATCATCCATAACAGACAACTAGGCATATTGCAAGCACCAAAACAACAAGCTACAGCATCTCAACATAATAACAAAAGGCATGGGCATGAAGTGCAGGTAAAGGAAAACAAAACATGAACAATGAGCTATCTCCAGAAACTACTAGAACATGCTCAAAAACACATGGAAAGATTGCAAATAATAACAGTTTCAGACTTTGCAGAAAATAACATCAGGTCGCAATGTTTAGAGCTATCAAACAACATGTTACAGGAACTTATCATGGCAAACAAAGGCATGGCATGAATCCACTAAAATCATAGATCAAAATTCCCTTACTGACCATAAGCCAAAAGGGCACAGAAAATATGATGGCACCCATGTAAACATGGCAAGTTATATGACAGATTCATACATGGCAGGAACAACAATAAGTAGGCATGTTGGTGAGCTTGAACCACTCACCACAGAGCAATACATGGCATGGCAAGGTAACCAACTGTAAGAAGGCATGTTCTTGAAGCTATACATGGCAAGAGCAAGGTCATAGGATGCATGGATCACTAGCAAACAATCATGGAAACATTGAACTTAATGTTAACAGGATGATAGCAACATTTTCAAGCAACTTTGGAGCAAGATTACAACAAGCTACAACAAGCTATAAATGCAACCAGGGACATGTATGGATAGAGAAAGACATGTAGAACAAAACATGTTTATAGAACATCTCCAGATTATGCATAGAATGATTAGTAGAAGCATGTTAACATAGCAACAAAATATAAAAGAATCTGTCAGGAAATCAGCAACAGCAACTACCCTCCTTAACAAGCTCGATGCACTCAGCACACAACTCACAAAAATACATGGTTGGCACCACTGGAAAGATGGCATAGCATAGATCAAAACATATGTAGAGCTCAACCTCATAGGATGCACACATCAATCATGGCAAAAAATGACAAATGAGCAAGTTATAACAGTTTCAGCAGATTAACATCAACATGCACTCTTCCAACAGCATTTCGGGCATCAAGATGACCTCAAATGAAAATTATGCAATGAAATGAAATGAAGTACTCGTTGAGACGAACAATTTGACATATTACACATGAAGCGAGCTACATGCAGAGATACAGCGAGTAAGACATGGCATGATAATCTTTGGAAAGCAGGGACTTAGCAGTTTTTGGAGAAGTCAACCTCGTCGGAGTTGTTGGCGGAGGAGAGGAGGCGGAGACGGAGGGCGAGAGAGAGGCGGGAGGAGGGGCGGCATGGCGGGCGCGGATCCGGCCTTCCAGCGGCGGATCTGGCGAGGCGTGGAAGGCGGCGGCGGCGGGAGGCTTCGCCCGGCCTTGATGGTCGGCAGCGAACCGAAAGCGGCGGCGGCGGCCAGTGCAGCCTGAGGCGACTAAGCGCCTTGGCGTGCAAGGCCTTCGGAAGGAAGGCAATGGCCGAGGTCGGCGGGGCAAGCGGCAGAGGCGATGGCGGCCTTGCGCCAGGCGGCCTTGGCCAGCCCGGCGTGAGGCGGCGACAGCGGTGGTCTGTGGAGTCGGTCGGCGAGGGCAGGCAGCGGCAGCGAGATCCGAACCTTGGGCCCCGGATAGGCTCATGAGAGCGGCCTTGAGGGCAGCGGAGGACAGGTGGCGCAATCTAGTTGGCTGGCCGGCCAGATTTGTCCGTGGCGCGGACATGTCCAGCCGGCGAAGGAGGTGGAACTATGGTTAGGGTGGATTCATCCGCGAATTTCGGGGGAGGGTGTGTTTATATAGGTAGAGGGAGCTAGGAGAGTCCAAATGAGGTGCGGTTTTCGCCCACACGATCGTGATCGAACGACCGAGAGCATGGAGGGGAGTTAGATGGGTTTTGGGCCACTTTGGAAGGGGTGTTGGGCTGCAACAAAAGAGGGCTTTACGGTTACCCGGTTAACCATTGGAGTATCAAACGGACTCCAAATGGCATGAAACTTGACAGGCGGTCTACCGGTGCTATACCAAGGCCGCTTGGCAAGACTCGGTCCATTCCGGGAACGTTTAACACCCGCTCGCGAAGAGCGCGAGGGGGCGCCGGATGACATAGGAGTGTCGGATTACCAAAGCGGACAGCGGGGAAAATGCTCGGATGCAAAAGCGAACACGTATGCAAAATGAAATGCACATGATGACATGATAAAATGCAACACGCAAGCAAATGACATAGCAATGACGGTGAATAAGCTGGCGGACACTGGCCATAGCGAATCAAGGCGTTACATATCATAACCCATATACCCAAGAGGGAGGGAAGAAGGCTGCGACGAACACTCAGGTGGTCTCCATTACGAGCATTAAATTCGATTATATACACAGTCTGCAGCCCACCCACGGAGGACATGTTTATTAGTCCAATCCCTTGCTTACCGCACTATTTGTATCCTTCCGCACTCATAGCAGAACTCCTCGAATAAATAATGCAGCATCTTTTGCCTGTTATTACATTACTTTATACGTTCATTAAATGACATCTTGCACCCGTATATTTTGGTACGGCCTAATACACCAGGGGCTTATGTTCCCTGCATTATGGTGTGTTAAGTCTGAACACTTTCACAAGTGCGGCACCCCGAACTTATAGCATTATATGAATCGGCTCCGAATCATGTCTTGGGTCAATAGTTGGGTTTGCCCGGCTCCCACGTTTTGGTGCCTTACGTTCCGTTCTGTCGGCTAAGGTGGCATTGGGAGAACCACTGCGATTGCACCCCGGTTGAGCTGGGCGAGAGCCTCAGTGGAGAAAGCTAAAACTGACTAGCATGATAAGGTGAGAGATTGGTCGTTGTTCGAGAGGTCTTTTCGGGTCCCTAAAGACTCATGCCGCTTCGAGCGAAGTACGGGATAATGTCCGATGAAGGCGTGGATAGCGCCCGAATTGATCTTCGAATACTAGGGGCTTCGCGAAATTTAAAATTATAAATTCTATGGCTATGTGAGAGTGTTCAAGCATTATAAGTCCGATTGCCTTGTTACGTGCGTGTTGGCGCCTCCTAGATGGACCCAAAAATGGGAACAAGAATGCTCAAGTTTATCCCGAACACTGACACTTTCATGGCTCGGGGCTGAAACCAACGACTTGCCATCTCTCGAGATTTTATAAGCGGCCGCAAAGAAGGTAATATTTTAAATTAAACAAGCGTTGCTTAAAGCGCATATGAACAAAGTTTTCAGCGCCGCGAGGATAATACATAGCGAGTTTTACTCAAAAATTACATCTACGGGGCATTCATCCATAATATCGCGGGCTCCCTTGAGACAGTCTTATAGTACATTTACGCGTCGATACTCCTTGCCCATTGGCGGCGGTCGATAAAGCTTCTCGCATCAGCCTGCCCGGTGAACCTTTGTGCGGGCAAGGGCCCGGCGCCTTCAATATCGGTGAGACGCCAGATGACCTCCACCAAGGGCATGCATCCACCAGCCGCCGCCTGCAGGCGAAATAGCTCCCGGGCATGGCCTATCGAGGCCACAGCGGACTATCGAGGCCCTTCATGGCCTCCTCGGCCGCCTTGTGGAGCTCGACCAGCTGCTTGACTGGTGGCTAGAAAGCACCGGATGGCGGCCTCGGCGTCTTGAGACGAAGACCTTCTCCGTTGAGCTCCCCTCCGCCCCGCGGTAAAATCTGGCGGCATCGGATACTTCTTGGCAGATCTAAGCATACAGAGAGCTCGAATTCGGGTAAGTGTCGGGTAGTTTACATTAACATGCTTGCTTTGCATGAAAAATGCCTTACCGCCGCTATGTTATTCACATCTTCAACCTCTGAAGGGCCTTACGGGCCTCGGCCTTGGCGGACTTGGCACTTCGAGGCGAGGCAAGCTCGGACTCTCGAGTCTTTGAGTCGCGCTCCAAACTCTCATGCTTCTCCATGAGCACGGAGCTCTTGCCGCACTTCCGCCACCTCCTGCTTCTCTCGCTCTGCCTGTTCCACGGCCGCATTGCGTTCGGCCGCGGCCACAGCCTCCTTCAGGGTCGCCACCTCGTTAGTGGCCCCTGCAGTACCCAGTTATCCTTGTCATTTTTATTGCAACCTAAATCCTTTTCTGTAAGGTAAATCTTCAAAGTGGTGTTACTCACCTTCTTTTTCCTCGAGATGCTTCTTGGCATGGCCGAACTCTTGCTCGGACCGCTCGAGATCCTGCTTCAATGCACCGACCTCCGTAGTCAGTGCGGCAGAGATCAGCAGCGCAGCCTGCAAACCCATATCGACATATTATTTAGCAACCCTGCGTATATCTTTTTAGATCCTCAGTCCGGCTTTTCTTTCCGAACGCCGAACTAAGCATCAGGGGCTACTATCTATGTGGTATTACATAACATAATTTTAAACTTCTTACCTCAAAGCCTGTTAAAAGGCTGCTGCAGGCTTCGGTCAGCCCGCTCTTGGCGAGCTGAACCATCTGAATCACCGCACTCATGATAGTGCGGTGTTCTTCCTCGATGGAAGCGCCTTTGAGCGCCTCCGACAAGTTGTCCGACGCCTCTGGTTGGACGGGGGCCGCTGGTGTCGCGGTCTTGCCCTTCTTCGAAGAAGGTGCTTTGCGGACTCTGGAACCACTGCGGGTTACGGCGTGAGAGTCGGCGCCAAAGTCCGGAGGCTGCCTTGCGGCGCCTCCGAACCTCCTCTGATGGGTCCCTTTCGGGATCCCACCTCGGCGTCCTTGTCGGCGCGAGGGTGGAGGAAGTCGGGATGGATTCACATCCGGCGCAGCCAACAACCCTTTCGCGAAGCGAGGAGATCATCGTCGGCGGACTGCGGACAATATCTCGGCGTTAGAAGGACACTAGGTGACAAAAGAAATTACAGATCATTCAGGGATCCGGATACTTACGATCTCTCTGAGGCTGGCCCTCGAGGCCCTCTTCTTCACCAGCGTTGGTGTTGGCGGAGCTGTCAGGGAATAGTTCTTCTCCTCTTGGACCCTTGGCCTCCCCTATTGGGAGGCCTTCCTCTTCTCTCCCCCTGGGGGAAAGTCTTCTTCCTCCTCCTCGTCTTGGGGAGAATCCGCCTCAGTCGTCGGACACCTGGCAGGAACTCTTTCGAGTGCCGTGGCCACCTTCTTGGCCTTCTTCTCGGCACCCGTGCGGTGCGGAACCAACAACCCGCTTGGGCCAGGCGTCCACTGGGTCTTCGGCATGGGGCAGGCGGGCAGGCTGCTCGGCCTTCTTCATCCATTCTGTCAAAGGAGAGGAGATTAAAAAACCGCTTAGGGTCAAATTATTAACAACAAGTGTCCGTAAAGGGTAGAATCACTTACCTCGTCGGCTGAGCGCTTCTGAGTGGAATCGCGATCTTCCGTCAGCGGATGCGAACCGGCGCCTTAAGCAGCACCCTCGAGGCGCCTTCTTCGTTGTGTCGAAGAGCCCGCTCAGCACTGGTGCTGTTCGGATTGAACTCCACAGATTGAATGCCGCTCTTGGCATGGGAGAATCCGGCGGACGAGCATGACTTGGACCCGTTAACCAGCTGAGCTTTTTGTTCACCGGCTTACGGATCACGGGCTGGAGTCCGTCGGCTCCTTGAATTACCCCATCATAAGCCCTTCTCTTTCCGGGAGGTGAGCTGCGTGGGATGCAGATCTGAACTTCGGGGCCGCCGCCCGCGTGGGTTCCTGTGGCTCGGTGATATAGAACCACCCGATTGCCACCTTGGCGGAGTCACGAAGGCCTTGAACCAAGGGCGTTGGGCATCTTGCCCAACATGGCGCCTCCGCACTCGCTTGCGTGCCCTTCACAACCTTTGGCAGCGTTGAAGGTCTTGGGCCACATGCGAAGTGGGGCTGGATCACGAGAGGAAGGCCTCGCTACGGCGATAAATGCCGAGATGTTGAGGATGAAGTTGGCGCGGATCATGGAAATCAGGCCGTAGTAGAACATGAGCCCCGGACAAAGGGGTGAAGTGGAAAGCCCAGTCCGCGGAGGAAGTGGGGGAGAAAGCGACCCTCTCATGGGGCCGGGGGTGGGGATGAGCTACCCTTCATTGGGCGGCGGTGCGGCGTCGCCGGAAAGGTATCGGCTGCGCAGCTGGTGATGTGCTCCTCCTTAGCGGTGGATGCCAACCATTTGCCTCCGCTCGAACATGGTCGGAGAAAGGTCGGCGAATCTTGTGAACAGTATTTGGAGCTCGAGTCTTGTGGAGATGGATATCTGAAGGAGAAAGAAGGCGTGGGTGAAAAGGTAAATCCTTATCCCTTATATATAGGCGGACGAAGACTATCGTCCCACTAGCCGGTAAAACTAAGCTTATCTCCCAAGCGCCACCATCAATGGCGCGGTTGGGTTCTACGCCCGTATTGATGAGAATCCGGAATAAGGGAACATGATCTACTGCTTGACAAGGCGTGCCAAGGAAACCGCTTAGCTCAGCGCTGAGGTGGTATAATAAAAAGCGATTCAAGTAAAGGCTTGGTAGTGGTGTGACATCATGTGTCACACCTAGCTAATTCATGCATTAGAGTGTTGCATCATGTCTATTTTTTCAATAGAAACCTGAAATGGGATTGCGAACTCCGGCCCCTCTGAAACAAACTAGGGTTTACTAAAAACATTTTCGATGAACACTGAAATGCCCTTCTAAAATGTCCATCATTTTGTCTTGGTTGAACCTTTGCCAAAAGTGATGCACAATTTCCTAGGTCATCCTAAGGTCTTTGAATTAAATCATAATTATTTGAATTTGGGCATTTAAAATTTATAAAATATTTCAAATGTCCAAATACTCTAAACTAAAATGTTTCATGTTGGTAATATTCAACAATGGACGAGGAGTAGTTTGGTGAATTTTAGAACTTTTAGGTATTTTAAATAATTCAACAAAGTTCTGAGAAAATATAAAAAAAAACAGGAAAGAAACTTACACAGGCCCGGCCCACTAGCCACCCACTGGCGGCCCAGCCGACCACCGCGCCATGCCTGCTTAGCTGCTCCAGGCGGGCAGCCAAGGTGCTCGGCGGCGACATCGCAGCTCGCCACGCTGCCCGCCCCTCTGCAAATCCTCTCGCCGCCCGTCGCCTTGGATGAGCTCACGTCGCGCCGGACCATCTGGACATCGTCATTACGCCCCAGCTCCTCCCCTCGTGCTCCCCAGCCATGGCAGCGCCACGCCGCCGCTCCTCCGTCGTAGCCGCGCCTCCGTCGACTCCGCCGCGCCACCGTGTCGAGCTCGCCGCCGTCCACTTCTTGAGCTAGCGAGCCGGCCTTCGCGTGCCCCAGCCGCCGCTTCAACCTCGCCCGGCGCCACGCGCGAATCCCGCCCGTTGCCGCGCTGCAGTTCGTCCCCGACCCGCCGTCCGCTCCATCGCGACCGCTGTGAGCTGGGCTATCTTCCCCACCCCTCTCTCTCGCTCCGTGCACCACAGCGAGCACCGAAGCTCACCCCGCAGCGCCCGTCGCGGACCTCGTCGCCGGCGTGCTCCGGCCACCCTCCGGCCACCTCACCGTGTCCATCGCGTTCACGCGGCGTTGGAACTAACTGCGCACTTCCCGCACCTCACCGCACACCCCAGCACGAGTTCGACTTCAACCGAACTCCGGTGGCCGCCAAAGTCGCCGTCGGCGCCAACTCCGGCCACCCCGACCCCAACGGATTCCGCCAAGAGCTGCGGCTCGTCCTCAGCTTCACTCCGGTGGCCTCCGCGACCCATTTGGTGGCCAGAACAGCAAAAACCACTTCCGCCGCCGCGTCGGGCTCGCCGGCGGCTAAACACCGGCAGGGTTTGACCCTGACTTGACCACGGGTGGGCCCAGGTTTGACTCCGTTGAGTCACTGACAAGTGGGCCCAGCCCTGCTAATTAACCTAGTTTAGTTTTAATTAAATTCTAACTAAACTAACCCCACTAACATGCAGGACCCACTGGTCAGTCTGACCTGACCAGCCCGTTGATACAGCGTCATCATGGCCTTGAGTCTTGTATGATAATTTAAATTATTGGAATTATTTTTACACGAAATTCGAGAAAATGTTTCAAACTTCAAAAATTCATAGAAGTGTCTGTAACTCCAAATGAAACAAATTATATATGAAAATGATCAGAAAAATCCAATCTATCCATCTGTACTGGTTTCATGCATGTTTACAGAAGCTAACCTGCTGTTTTACACAGAACAAGATATAACACCTTAAATGATCATATATGAGTTTGGAAATTGCATCTTTGGTTCAAAATGCTCCAAAACCATCGATCTTAGTTGCACTAGCCCAATGCACTCATTTGCCATGTCTCATTGCATGCATCATATTGTTGCATCTTGTTTGGTAATCTTTGTATCGGTGTTCCTGCGGCGAGTTACGCCCGAGAGAATACCGTGATAACCCGACAAAGAGCAATACCCGTGCACCGACCCGTCGAACAAGCAACCAACCATTTGATCATATCGATAAAATCCATGTTCTTGCTCCTGCTCTCGTTTCTGCATTAAGACAACGCGATTCAAACTCTTTGTGTGCTGCGGTAGTTGAACCCATTTCCTCTGCATGACTGTCATTGCCACGGTAACTAGATGAAACCCACTAGCATGTGTAGGAGTTGATTGAGCCATATGATTGTGTTGTTCCTACCTTGCTATGCCTGCTATGCTTAGAGTTGTGTCAGTCTGGTTCATCGGGTGATGGCTAGAGTGAAATGGTGAGTCGGTATGAGAGTAAGGTGTTGAACACGATTTAGTAAAGGTATCGATGAGAGGCCATGTAGGAGTACATGGTGGGTTGTTTCATTGAGGCCGTCCTTAAGCCTTGAGATCTGTATGTGTGATTTAGAATCAGCTACTACCATACATTGGGCCTGAAATATGACCCGCTTTCGACTTCTTATTCACGCTAGTCCTCTGTCCGGAGTTGCAAGTAGTTTAAGGTGTTTGTAGCCTCTTTGGAGGCCGTGGACATCGCTGACCGTAGGGGTGGGCTGTGATCACGGTAGGTGCGTGTACGGTGTGCGGATGCCCGTTTGGTATCTCGGGAACCCTGTTCACATCGTTTGGGGCTGTGGCGAAACTTGGCGGAACTCCTCATAGATGGAGCATAAATAGGCGATCAACTTTGGACTAGAGACTTGAGTGTCTAGGTAGGTCGTGGTCTACACCCACGTCGGCTTTCGCTTGAAGTCTGCCGAGCACATGTGGGTGTGCAGGCGCTAAGTGGTGAAACATGTATGAAGAAGTACACCCTGCAGGGGTTAACATCATCTATTGAATAGCGCGTCATGATAAGGACTACTTGGTTGCCTATATAGTTCATAGACAAGTAAATGGATACTACTAAAAGCCTCAAGACAAGCGTGAGTGCGAGGATGGCTCTTCCGTAGGAAGGCGGAGTGGATCCTCGGTGGTGTATTGAAGTGATGAGTAGTGGACTCGAGTCATAAAACTATTTCAAGTTGGTGTCTCGTGGGATAGCTTAGCCATGAGTCAAAGCTGGCTTGCTGCAATAACCCCACCAACCCTTCTTGATAATATGCATGTATGTAGATCGATGTAAGTCTTCTTTGAGTACCTTTGTACTCATGTTGCTTTAATTTACATTTTTGGAAGATGCCACAAACCCTTAAGCGGGTTCTTCGTGAAGCGTTGACATCGATGGGTAGACTAAGGCCAGTGGTGATCTGAGCAAGTGAAGGACCATGTAGTATAGCTAGGCTTACCCAAGCCTCTTTTATTTTACTAGTTATGCGTACTCGGACAAAACACTTCTTTGTGGCTTGTATGCTTGTATGACTTGTATGTGGGTCGTGTGACCCGTGCTTGTGTGTATGCTATGTAAGGCTCTCGAGCCTTTAAATAAAATACTTGTGTCGTAGAGTCATGTTGTGATGCCTTGTTGTATTTGCACATATCGAGCATATTGTGTGTATGATTGAAATGCTTGGTATGTGTTGGATCGACTATCTAGTTGTTTATCTTTAGTAGCCTCTCTTACGGAAATGTCTCCTAGTGTCTCCTTTGAGCCATGGTAGCTTACTCTTGCTCCGGAACACTTAGGCTGGCGGCATGTGTCCTTCTTCGTTCATGTATGCATCCCTCGAGAAATGTCACGCATGGAGTCTGGAGTCCTGCTAGCCCAGTGCTACAGATCCGGAACTTACTTGCTGTTGACCGACACGTTAAATCTTTGGAGTCATGGATGCTGTCCCGTAAGTCTGTGCCACTTTGGGTTTCGACTAGTCATGTCAGCCGGGCTCCTTATCATATGGATGCTAGCGACACTATCATATCGTGTGCCAAAAGCATAAGCGGTCCCGGGCTAAGGTAAGGTGGCACCCGTTGGGATACCGTGCGTGAGGCGCAAAAGTGATATGATGTATTACTGAGGCTAGATCGATGTGACATTGAGTCGGGTCGACATCATGCCACAAAAAGCGTCGTGATTGAACTTGTGTACATTTTATTCTCTCTAGGGTGGAATGTGGAATTTATTTAGCGAACCGAGACACTATCCGGGTGTTCACAATCTTCTCGGATTATTGAAAGGAGGAACCCGCCTTGCAATGTCGAACATTATCTTGGCGCGGACTCATCGTCATTGAAGCGAGTTAGGAGAGCTCTTGAGGAGTCCTAGACTAGGGGTGTCGGGACAGCGGACTATCATCGTCCGCGGACTCCAAGACTCGAAGATACAAGATTGAAGACTCCGTCTGTGTCGGATGGGACTTTCCTTGGCGTGGAAGGCAAGCTTGCATCTGGATATATAGATCTCCTACCATTGTAACCGACTACATGTAACCCTAGCCCTCTCCGGTGTCTATATAAACGGAGGGCTTTAGTCAATGGACATAACCTCCATTACAACATTCATACCATAGGCTAGCTTCTAGGGTTTAGCCTCCTTGATCTCGTGGTAGATCTACTCTTGTACTACCCATATCATCAATATTGATCAAGCGGGGCGTGGGTTTTACCTCCATCAAGAGGGCCCGAACCTGGGTAAAACATCGTGTCCTTGTCTCTGTTACCATCCGCCTAGGCGCGATTAGGGACCCCCTACCGAGATCCGCGGTTTGACACCGACACCGACCTTTTCGCTTCAACCTCGGGACCCTAGAGTCCGGAGTGTGTCTGAATACCTTCTTGGTTAAGAAACAACCGGGGTATGCATGGAGACCAGGCGTAGGGGTCATTAGTGCTTTATCAGACAAGTGACCAACTCGTTATGTTATATTACATGGTTAGTAAGAAACATCTTCCAGGGAGAATAGTTCCGTTAAGGGTTCCTTTCCCTGGGAGGCATGCCCTAAAGTGCATGTCCGGACTGCGAAAAAAGCAGAAAAACATCTGGGGGCAGATAAATAAGTAGGTAAAAAAATCATCTTTCAAGTCACCGACCGAATATTCCCTTAAGAACGCTAGCTTTCGGCTTCACCCAGTCTGAGGTACACATCCGGCTGACCCGGCAGTAACAATCGCAGAGGTGCTCCCTTTACCTCCTAGCCGAACAATCGGGAACGTAGGGGTAAGCACAGGAGCCAGCAACCCAACTTGGCCAAAACTTAAGTCATATCGATGCATATAATGGTGAGTAAAAGGTACATGTGGAAGCTTGACACATGTCTTTGGGCATAAAACCCTTATAATTGAGCTTACGGAAAGAAGCCCCGGGTATAATGAGTGCGGATGGCACATCAAGTATGTCGCGAACAATGTAAGTAGGCCCTTAAGGGCTTTTAAGGAAAAAGGTTAGAGAAGAAAGAGAAACAAAAGAAAGCTGAAGTGTAAAAATTTGGACGGGGGAAGGGGACGAACTCTTAGGCCAGCGCTAGGCATAGAATCTTCGGAGGCGGGCTGCGTTCCATGGGTACGGCTCGAGTCGGTTGTCCGATGCATTTCGTAGATGGTACGCTCCGCCGGTCAGGACTTGATCAATGATGAAGGGGCCCTCCCATTTGGGCTTGAGCTTGTCCTTTTTCTTGTCCGACAGGCGTAGAACTAGTTCGCCAACGTTGTAAGTCTTGGCCCGTACTTCTCTGCTTTGATATCTTCGAGCCTGCTGCTGATAGAATGCGGAACGAGCCTTGGCGATGTCGCGTTCTTCCTTCAATGCATCCAAACTGTCCTACCGATCCAACTCGGCTTCTCTTTCTTCATACATGCGTACTCGAGGTGAGTCATGAATAATGTCGCAGGGCAGAACTGCCTCTGCGCCATATACCATAAAAAATGGTGTGAATCCGGTAGTACGGTTGGGCGTTGTCCGCAGCCCCGAACGCAGTCGAGCTCCTCTACCCAGTCGCGTGTCGGTTCGTAAGTGACCGCACTAGTGCGGGTGTAATGCCGCTCATTATTAGACCATTTGCTCGTTCCACTTGACCGTTGGTTTGAGGATGATAGACTGAAGCGTAATCGAGCTTAATGCCCATGTTTTTGCTCCATGACTTAACCTCGTCGGCCGTGAAGTTTGTGCCGTTAACGGTGATGATGCTGTGGGGGACACCATAACGGTGTACTACCCCGGATATAAAGTCTATCACTGGTCCAGACTCTGCCGTTTTGACTAGTTTGGCCTCTATCCATTTGGTGAATTTGTCCACCATGACCAATAGGTACCTTTGCTTGTGGGTTCCCCCTTTAAAGGGTCCAACCATGTCAAGCCCCCAGACCGCGAATGGCCAGGTAATGGGCATAGTTTTGAGGGCGGTGGGTGGCGTATGGCTCTGATTAGCAAAGAGCTGACAACCGACGCATCTCTGGATTAAGTCCTGAGCATCTGCCCGGGTCGTCGGCCAATAAAATCCTGTACGGAATGCCTTTCCTACAAGGGCCCGGGCTGCTGCGTGGTGTCCGCCTAGTCCGGCATGAATTTCAGCCAGGAGGTTTCGCCCTTCCTCTTCGGAGATACACCTTTGAAGGACTCCAGTTGTACTTTTCTTATAAAGTTCTCCCTCATGGACCTTGTAGGCTTTCGATCGCCGGACTATGCAGCGGGCCTCATTTTGGTCTTGGGAAGTTCCTGCCTAAGCAAGTAGGCTAGGAATGGTTACATCCATGGGCGATTACTGCCATTATGTCGTGGGCTGAAGGTGTTATGTCATCGGCTGAATCGCGGTTGGCGCGGTTTTTTCGGTTTGTCGTTTCGGACTCCTCTTCCCATAATGCGGATGGCTTGAAGAGCCGTTCGAGGAAGATATTTGGAGGGACAGCGTCACGTTTTGCGCCGATCGTGCGATCGTCGGCTGCTTGGTTATTATCTCGGGCTACGTGATGGAATTCAAGTCCTTCAAACCGAGCTGACATTTTTAGGACAGCGTTGCGATATGCTGCCATTTTTGGATCCTTGGCATCAAAGTCTCCATTTATTATATTGTAAGGTTCGAATCCCCGCGCACCTCTAGGCGTTGAATGCCCATGGAGATTGCCATCCAGAGACCATGTAGAAGGGCCTCGTATTCGGCTGCGTTGTTGGAGTCCGTATACATTATTTGAAGTACGTATTGGACTGTGTCCTCGGTCGGGGACGTCAATACGATGCCAGCCCCTAGTCCGGCCAACATTTTAGAGCCGTCGAAGTGCATAGTCCAATTGGAGTATGCGCCGTACTCTTTAGGGAGTTCGGCTTCGGTCCATTCAGCGACGAAGTCAGCCAAAACTTGTGACTTTATAGCTCGCCGAGGTTTGTAGGTTATATCGAATGGTAAGAGCTCAATGGCCCATTTTGCAATCCTGCCAGTTGCGTCGCGGTTGTTTATAATGTCATTAAGTGGTACTTCGGAGGCCACTGTTATCGAACACTCTTGAATGTAGTGTTGGAGCTCCCGGGATGCCATGAACACCACGTACGCTATCTTTTGATAGTGCGGGTAACGGGACTTGCAGGGTGTTAACACAGTGGATACGTAGTACACTGGTTTTTGAAGAGGGAATTTATGCCCTTCTGTCTCTCGTTCGACGACGAGTACCGCGCTTACAACTTGATGTGTTGCTGCGATGTATAACAACATTGGTTCGCCCAGGTTGGGCGCAGCCAGGACTGGTTGTTGCCAATATGGCCTTTATTTCTTGAGTCGGCGGTGGCGCATCCGTCCACTCGAAGTGTTGGTGCGCCTAAGGAGGCGATAGAGGCGATGCCTTTTCTCCCAGCGGAGATAAAGCGGCTTAAAGCCGCCCGCATCGATCAATTTTGTATCTGTTTGAGGTCTTTTGGAATATCCAAGCTGTGTGAGCTCGGATCTTGGCGGGTTTGCTTCAATTCCTCTACGGATACAATGAAGCCCATCAACTTTCAGGTGATGCGCCAGCGCATTTTCGGATTCAGCTTGATGTCATATGCTCGAGGTTGTCGAATGTGAGCCTCAAGTCGTCTACTAAAGTTTCAATGTGTTTGGTTTTGCGACTCGTCGTCTCGTATGCCTCTCTTGTTTTGCCGATCTGGGTGGCGGACATGTTTGGATCATCGCTGATATGTTGCTTGGCGTTTTTAAGTTCGAAGGGCATCGTGTTGAAGCATAATGGTCCATATGGAGTGATGAATGCCGTTGCGGCTTGGTGCTTATGCCATCTTGATTTGATGGTAGCGGTATCGTCGAGGAAGCACAATGAATCGTGCCTGCGATAGCATCGATTATTTGGTCGATCGGGGGAGGAAGGATCCTTTAGGCAAGCCTTATTGAGGTCTTTAAAATCGGCGCATAGGCGCAGGATTTGTCCTTCTTTGGTACCATTACCAGTTGCTAGCCAATCCGGATGTTTGATATCTCGATGAATCCGACTTCCAATAGTTTGGCTAGCTCTTCTCCCATTGCCTGTCTTTTGGGTTGAGAAAATCATCGAAGAGCCTGTTTGGTGGCTTGAATCCTTTAGGATGTTTAGGCCGTGTTACGCCAATCTGCGTGGGATTCGGGCATATCCAGGGGTGCCGGCGAAGATGTCCCAATTTTCCCAAAGGAATTCTCGCGATCTGGCGTCTACATCGAGGGTTCAATTGTGCCCGATGGAGCCGTCTTTGTTGAGGTCCGTTGGGTGGACCTGGAATTTTACTATTTCATCTGCTGGTTTAAGGAGGTGGACTTGGATCTCTTATCGAGTATCACATCATCCCTATTCACCGTAGGCGCGGCGCGGTGAGTTCTTCTGCTGCTAGGGTTTGGATAGTGCCTCCATGCGGCTGTCTTGTTTTCGGTAGCGGGGCTATATCGGATCACTAACGAGTGATTATTCCGCCAGGCCCGGGCATTTTGAGCTTCATGTACCCGTAATGGGGTACTGCTTGAAAAATTGTGAATGCCTCTCGTCCTAATATATTGTGATATCCGCTGTTGAACGGGGCCACTTGGAATGTGACTTCTTCGGATCTATAATTGTCCGGCGAGCCGAACACCACATCAAGTGTGATTTTTCGGTGCAGCGCTTCCGGCTAGGGATTATTCCTCTGAAGGTTGTGCTGCTTCGCTCAATCGGCTCAGATCTATTTCCATTTTTGAAGAGTTTCCTCGTAGATGAGGTTTAATCCGCTGCCGCCATCCATGAGGACCTTTGTAAGTCGAAAGCCGTCCACTAGTGGACTAAGTACCATCTCGGCTGGTGCTCGGGCTGTTCGAATTTAGGTTCGTCGCTGGCGTTGAAGGTGATGGCTGTGTCGCTCCATGGATTTGTTGTTGCTACTTGGTAGACTTGGCGAGGCTGCGGTTATTCGTTTTCGCATATTATTTGATCACGAAAGTCTCGAAGACTATTGATACCATACGGTATTGTTGGAGTGGTTTTCGGGGCTAAAGCTCCTCGCCACTTTGGCCACCTCTGTAATATCAACATGCTCGAAGGCTATGTGTTGGGACAAGCATATACATCTTGTGAATTTTATAGGGTCCGCTAAGCCACCCCTCGATGCGGTTCCGTGCCCTCTATGGGGTTTTGCTTTTTGCTTTTTGTGTCGGGTGCACTGAGTGTAATGCACCCTTTTGTTGCGGACTAGGGTTGTATTCAGGGCGGATTGTCCCAAAACTTATTGTCGGTTTTCGAAAACTCTCCATCGCCTGAGTACTTCGTACTATGGGCCTTGGTCGTGGCGTGCAATTTTGCGATGGTGGCGGTGTTCAAGATTCCCTCGTCCGTGCAATTATTGCAAAAAATTGAGATTGCGTTTTCCTCTCGGCGATCTTTTATCCTGTCCATAACCGGGAGAATCTGGCCCGATAGTGATGTCTTGTTTGGTGGGCTCTTGCGGATTAGAGATAGATCGCATATGTGCAGGCGGGTGGGTGGAATAAAGTCCGGAACCCTACCCATCTCAAGGCTTGAAGGCCGTGAAGTTTCCAAATTTGGAAGTTTGGATTGCTGGGCGTTGTCCAGCGAGTCGATCGATGCGACTTTAAGTTTAGTGCTTGATCGAAGTCCGTCCCTCACGGAAATCTGGCATGGAGGGTTCGGGAACCGGACATGACTAGTTTTCAATCTGAGAGAAAAGTCGCCGCATTGTTCCTCTACCACTTCAACGTGGTGGGTGACTGGGGAGAGTTAATCTCTCTCGGATCGGTTTAAGCCCAATCTGATTGTAGTCGTAGCGACTCCCAGGCGGCGATCACGATCCAGAGCTCGTTGACAGGCGAGAGCTCTATTGGATCAACCGCTCGGCAAGTTCGAGCTGGCGTGAAGATTGCTTTTGGCGACTTGAGAAGTCATTGTCGAGCGATGGCCGACAGGCGGTCATAAGAAAGCCACCTAGCGGATAGTTTGGCGGCGGCCAAGGCCCTTTAAGCGAAAATACCGTCCTTGAAGGCGGGTGGAGCATCCTTCCTATCGGCGGCGGCGCGGAGGAACTCTCAATGAAAGCACCAATGTCGATTGTCAAAACCGGCGGATCTCGGGTAGGGGTCCCGAATTGTGCGTCTAGGCGGATGGTAACAGGAGGCGAGGACATGATGTTTTACCAGGTTGGGCCCTCTTGATGGAGGTAAAACCCTACGTCTGCTTGATTAATATTGATGATATGGGTAGTACAAGAGTGGATCTACCACGAGAGCAAGGAGGCTAAACCTAGAAGCTAGCCTATGGTATGATTGTTGTAATGGAGGTTATGTCCTCGGACTAAAGCCCTCCGGTTTATATAGACACGGAGAGGGCTAGGGTTACTGAGTCGTTTACCATGGTAGGAGATCTACATATCCGTGTCGCCAAGCTTGCCTTCCACGCCAAGGAAAGTCCCATCCGGACACGGGACGGAGTCTTCAATCTTGTATCTTCGTAGTCTTGGAGTCCGGCGGACGATGATAGTCCAGCTGTCCGGACACCCCCTAGTCCAGGACTCCCTCAGGTACCATAATCCTAGTGTTGGTGTGTGAGCTAGATATAGAAGAATATGCTTCACAGCCTTATGGTGTGATTCCTTGGTGCAGCTTGAAATCGGGCACACATGCAAACACTAAGCATTATATCTGGCCTAGATGCACATAAGTACAATAAAGAACCAATCATGGGCGGTATACCTTGTGATCAAAGTCAATACCATTTTCATCGATTGCATAGGTGGCCATTTGTGGGCATAGGAATTTTAGCGCCTTTGCAATCTTGCATGCGAATTTCCTCGGTACATCTTTGAGGTATTTCTCTGAGACATGAATATGCCATTCGCTCTGTGAATTTGAAGACCTAAGAAGAATTTAAACTCTCCCATCATAGACATTTGATATTCTTCACTCATCATATAGGCAAATTCATCACTATAACATTGGTCAGTACAGCCAAAGATAATATCATCAACATATATTTGGCACACAAACAGTTCACCATCATAAGATTTAGTAAAGAGAGTAGGGTCGAGTGAACCGGGTGTGAAGCCATTCTTCATGAAGAATTCCTTCAATGTATCATACCACGCCCGAGGGGCTTGCTTGAGGCCATAGAGGGCCTTATTAAGTCTGAAGACTTTGTCAGGATTCTTTGGATCTTCAAAACATCGGGGTTGAGCAACATATACTTTTTCCTCAAGCTTACCATTGAGGAATGCACTTTTCACATCCATTTGATATAAGATGATATCATGATGTTTAGCGTAAGCAAGTAATATGCGAATAGCCTCAAGTCTAGCAACAGGTGCAAAAGTTTCATCGAAATCAATTCCTTCACCTGGGTGTAGCCTTGAGCTACTATCGTGCCTTATTCCTCACCACAAGGCCATTTTCATCTTGCTTGTTGCGGTAGATCCACTTTGTGCCAATGATATTATGCTTGCGAGGATCAGGCGATTGACCAGTTCCCGGACATTATTAGCTCGAATTGATGTAATTCTTCTTGCATAGCCTGAATCCCTCCGGCTCGAAATGCTTCATCTACCTTAGTGGGCTCTGTGATAGAGACAAAAGCATAGTGCCCACAAAAGTTAGATAAATGTGAAGCTTTTGGCGTGTGAGAGGACCTGGTGCGCTAATGTCATCGATGATCTTCTCCACTTGCACTTCTTTTGCAACACGAGGATGAGCTGGTTGTCGGTTGAGGATTTTGATCAGCATTTTCTTGACACCATTTTCCTCAGCATTTTCTTGGTGCATCAGCTCGGCGTTCTTCATGGACAGGAATAAATTCTTCAGCAGATTCTTCAGTAGGAATGACATCCTCAGTTGCCTTGAACTTGATAGAATCCTCAGGTGCTGGTTCATCTAACACAGAAGGTAGGTGCTCTCTTTGCGAGCCATTAGTTTCATCGAACCGCACATCTCTGATGTCAACAATCTTGTGAAGAACAATGTTGAAGACTCTGTAGGTGTCTGAGTCCTTCGTAACCAAGCATAAAACCTTCATGTGCTTTCGGTGCAAATTTAGAGTTGTGGTGAGGATCTCTAATCCAACATTTAGCACCGAAGACTTTGAAATAACTCACATTGGGTTTCTTGTCAGTGAGGAGTTCATAGGCCGTCTTCTTGAAGAATTTGTGAAGATATACTCTGTTGATGATGTGGCACGCAGTATCAATTGCATCAATCCAAAAACGCCGAGGCGTTTTGTATTCATCAAGCATAATCGAGCCATCTCAACAAGAGTTCTGTTCTTGCGCTGCCGGCGCCATTTCTTTGAGGAGTATAGGGGCAGATAACTCTTGAGTAATACCAAGTTCATCAAGATAGGCATCAAGACCGGAATTCTTGAACTCAGTTCCATTGTCACTTCTGATGTGCTTGATCTTCACACCAAAGTTGGTTGAAGCCCTCGAGGAAAATTGTTTGAAGACTTCCTGCACTTCATATTTGTAAGTAACAATGTGTACCCATGTATATCGAGAATAATCATCAACAATGACAAAACCATATAGAGATGCATCATTAGTAACTGCTGAGTAATGATTAGGTCCGAAGAGGTCCATGTGAAGCAATTCGAATGGACGAGTAGTGGTCATGATAGTCTTCGCTGGATGCTTGGCCTTGGTCATTTTTCCAGCTTCACAGGCTCCGCATAATTGATCCTTGAGGAATTTGACATTCTCAATGCCAATGACATGCTTCTTCTTCCATGGCGTGTGCAAATTCCTCATGCCTGCGTGACCAAGTCGTCGATGCCATAGCCAGCCTTCTGAAGCTTTTGCAAGTAGACACACGGCTGGTTGTGGTCCTGTAGAGAAATCAACAATATACAAATCTCCTCTCCTAAAGCCTTCGAAGACTTTGGAATTGTCAACTTCCATAATCACAACACAGCGATACTTGCCAAAGACAACAACCATATCAAGATCACAAAGCATTGAGACTGACATGAGGTTGTATCCTAAGGACTCAACAAGCATGACTTTGTCCATGTGTTTATCCTTAGAGATCGCAACCTTACCAAGACCCAATACCTGACTTTTGCCTTTGTCAGCAAAGATGATATGCTTCAGATGTGATGGTGATAAGGGAGCATCCATCAATAGATTCTTGTCACTAGTCATGTGATTCGTACATCCACTATCGAGGACCCATTCAATAGTTTTGGGTTGATCATCCTGCAGATGAATTAGTGTAGCTTACAATCTCATATGCTTCATCAGTGAAGAATATGATATCAAGTTCATCAGATGAATTTCATTAAGCAGTAAACAGATATAGCAGTATAGGGCGTGTGAAATGAAGGTTCATTTCATCATGATTCGCTGCGTCCTTTCGAGGAAATTTGTCAGGTCCCAGCAAATTCTTGAGACGTTAAAGCACGTCTGGAGACTGACCCTCTGAAGAGATTAGTTCTTTTCTTCACCACCCACATCGGAGGGTGGCAAAGAATTCATCACTCTGCGAGCACCATATGAGAAAGGTGGCATAGAGGCCAAACCATTTCGTTTCACATAAGAGGGTTAGGGTAAGCATATGAATAAGCAGAGAAATTCTTCGAGGACTTATGAACATAATGGTTTGAAGAATAATGCACATATTCATAGCCCTTAGCTCTACCTGCAAGACGAGTTGTTAGCACAATGATAATCATATGAGGACTTTGATCCTTTTGAGGAATTTGCTCCATGTGAGGAATTTGGTCCGTATGAGGACTTGGATCCATATGAAGAATTTGGTCCATATGAAGAATTCGATCTGGGGTTCCTGTTCTTCACAGGTGATGTCATGAGGACATTCACCTGAAGACTTTCAAGGCACTTCTTTGGAACCCAGATTTTCTTCATAGGAGAACCATTCCTGCAGTTAGTGCCAACATATCTAGCAAATACTTCACCATTCTGATTTTTTAACAGTTTATAGTTGGAGTCAAATGACTTATCAGAAGAATGAGGACATTCACATGTAAAGCCGGATAAGTTAGATGGATCAAGCTGGAGGTCCTTTGCAGCAACCCATGAGGTTTTGGGGTACTGCTCAGGCTTCCAATATGTTCCATCAGCATTAAGTTTCCTCTCAAAGGCAATACCCTCTTTCCTAGGGTTTCTGTTGAGGATCTGCTTTTTAAGCACATCACAAAAGTCGATGCCCTTTGAGGCCTTTGTACATGCTGTCATGTACAATTCCTTCAACCCTGCATTGTCGGTGATACTAGCAATGTCCTCGGATGAGAATTAGTGATAGCGAGAGGCGGTGAAGAATTTGTAACAGTTGAAGCATTTGAACATTCAGGTGAAGAATTAGCAGATTCACGTTCAATGCACTTTAAGCATGGAGGAACAAATTCTTCCTGAGAAGCGCTGATTTGTTGAGCTAGTAATGAATCGCGCTCCTTCTGAAGATCTTCATAACACACTCTTAGCTTTTCAAGATCTTCCTTTCTTTGAAGAGATTCAGAAGAAAGCTTCTCGTGATCTTGCTTTCCTTGAAGAAATTCATAAGAAAGTTTCTCATGATCAGATAAGAGAGTGTTATGATGACTTTGAAGGTTATCAAACCTAGACTGAAGTCTCTGAAGATTTTCAGTCAGGGCTTTAGTGCGATCCATTTCTTCACCCAACATATCATCACTTTTGTCTAGCATGTTTTGAACCTTTTCAAAAGCCGTTGTTGTTTACAGCAATCTTAGAAAGTTTAGAGTAGCTGGGCTTGAGATCCTCATCGATTCATTTTCACTAGATTCGGAGGTTGTATTTGAGTACCTTTGCACCTTTGGCCATGAAGCAATAGGTGGGGCGTAGCCATCATTATCTTCATCGGGCTTGTCGGTGGGGTCAGTTTCTTGATGTTGAAGATGGACTTGCTACGAAAGCGATGGCGAAGGCCAGACTTCGCCACACCAGATTGGATTCTTGAGCGCCTCCTCTTCCTCATTTTCCTTAGATTCAGCTTGAGTCCATTTCCTTGCCAATGAATGCGAGCCTTCTTGGAGCTGCTCTTCTTGTGAGATGAAGACCTTGAGGATTTTGATGACGAAGATTTTGACGATTTCTTCTTCTTCTTCGCATCATCAGAACTGTAATCCTTGTATTTCTTCTTCTTCATTTCCTTTTCCCACTGAGGACAATCTTGAATATAGTGACCAGGTTTCTTGCATTTGTGGCACAACCTTCTCTTATAGTCACTAGATGAGGAATCACTGCTTCTTGAGGATTTTCCAAAGCGACCACGTCTTGAGAACTTCTGGAATTTCTTCACGAGCAGTGCTAGCTCCTGGCTCAATTCTTCAGGATCACCAAGGCTACTACCAGAATCCTCACATTCAGAGTCAGACACAGCCTTGGCCTTCAGGGCACGTGGTTTGCCATAGCTTGAACCATAGAGATCTCTCTTTTCAGCAAGCTGGAACTCGTGAGTATTTAGCCTTTCGAGGATATCGGCAGGATCAAGAGACTTGTAGTCAGCACGTTCTTGTATCATCAGTCCCAGAGTATCAAATGAGGAATCAAGCGATCTCAACAGTTTCTTCACCACCTCATGATCAGTGATGTCAGTGGCACCGAGGGCTTGAAGATCATTTGAGATGTCAGTGAGGCGATCAAAGGTTTGTTGGACATTTTCATTGTCGAGTCTTTTGAAGTGGTTGAAGAGATTCCGAAGAACATCAACTCGAGAGTCACGCTGAGTTGAGACTCCTTCATTCACTTTGGACAGCCTATCCCAGATAAGCTTAGCAGTTTCCAAAGCACTCCCTCTTCCATACTGTCCTTTGCTCAGATGGCCACATATGATATTCTTAACGAGAATCGAGTTGCTTGAATCTCTTCACATCGGTAGCGTTCAGTGAGGGTGAGACAGAGGGAACACCATTTTCCACAACATACCAGAGATCGTTATCAATTGCCTCAAGATGCATTCGCATCTTGTTCTTCCAGTAGGGGTAGTCCGTCCCATCAAAGGTAGGACACCCAGCCGAGACCTTGATCATACCTGCGGTCGACATAACTAAAACTCCAGGCGGTTAAACCAAAATCACACAGAACAAGGGAGTACCTTGCTCTGATACCAATTGAAAGTGCGTTATATCGACTAGAGGGGGGGTGAATAGGCGATTTTTATGAATTCTTCACTGAGGAATTTGCTGGTGAGGAAATTCCTTAGCGAAGAACTACTTGCAGCGGAATAAGTACTCAGAAGTAAGCATAACAGAATACAAGCATGGTCATCATGATGAAATGAAGACTAACAGAATCGAAAAGCGTAATCACAGGATAACACAAGATGAAGACAAGCGGTGAAGAAATTGAGCGAGGAATTTGAGAAAGTCTTGATCAAAGTCTTCAAACACAGATATGAACAAACACTCAACACGTAATGAGGAAATGAAAGGGTTGAGGAAATAGAACCAGATTAGTTGGTGAAGACAATGATTTGGTAAACCAGTTCAACTGCTGTCTCGGTTATGCGTCTGGTTCGGCGGCTGAGTATTTAAACTCGAGGACCGCAGATCCGGACACCCGATCCTTGGCAGCGCAGCTCAGGACACCCAGTCCTCACCGTATTCTCCTTGAACTAAGGCCACGCAGACCTCGTCCAATCACTCGAGTTAAGTCTTCAGGTGACTTCCAAACCTTCACAGACTTGGTCACTCGGCGATCCACAATTCCTCTTGGATGCTCTAGACCATGACGCCTAACCGTCTGGAAGAAGCACAATCTTCAAAGGTAACAAGCGTCAGATCCATGCAGGATCAATTTCTTCAGTGATGCTCAATCACTTTGGGTTTGTGGGGGTTTGGTTTTGGGTTTTCCTCACTTGATGATTTTTGCTCAAAGTCCTCGGAGGATGGGTTGCTCTCAAATGACAAGTGTCAAGTTCTCTCGGAGCAGCCAACCAGCTAGTGGTTGTAGGGGGCGGCTATTTATAGCCTAGGGAGCAGCCCGACATGATAAGACATAAATGCCCTTCAATGATATGACCGTTAGGTGGATAGGATATTTTGGGACAGCTGGCGCGCCTTTGTAGCGGTTGGAAATTGACTCTCAAATTCCTCGGGGCTATCATGTTCCTCACTGTGTAGGAAATTAGCCTGGCGAATCCCTAACTCCTCGATCGAGCAAAGTCCTCGGTGACCAGAAGAACTGCGTCTCATCCTTGAAGAAATTACTGAACTGTATGAGATTTCCAATGGCTTCACTCGAAGGGATTGGTAGATGTAGGATTTTGAGTTGAGCATCACATGGAAATTTTTCCTTAGTATTTCCTCGACCCCCTTTAACAGTATGGTGTTTCCTATGACTCAAGAAAGAGAAAATGAAACTATGAAAACAAAAGTCTTCAAGCTTCATGTTCCTCAAATGAATACCAAGTCTTCAAGGTCACACCAATTTCTTCACTTTCAAAGTCTTCAGAAAGTCTTCAGAATATCAAAGTCTTCAGTCGAAGAACTTCATTTTTAGAATCGACTTTCTCTGTAAATATCAAACTCCTCATAGACTTATAGACCTGTGTACACTCACAAACGCATTAGTCCCTTAACCTATAAGTCTTCAATACACCAAAATCACTAAGGGGCACTAGATGCACTTACAGTATGGGGTCCACCCCCCACTAACTACCCCTTTTAATTTAACCCACTAGTCAAACAACTACAGAGTATGAGACGTGGCCCCCTGTTAACTGTTACTATTTAATTATCTGAAAAATCACAAGTCAATGACAGCCGGGACTCACCTGTACTGTTCACTTTGACCAGTCAACGCTGCCCGGGCTGTTGACTTTGATCGTGGCCCAACTGTCAGCCTCTAACACACACTACTGGGTATATTTTCAGGTGCACCTAGCTGTTAGTCCATTTAATTTTTCGAATTAGTGTTAAATCCAGAATTTTAGAAAATGTATTAAACTTTGAAAATTAATATAAAATAATCCGTAACTCGGATGAAAATACGTTGTACATGAAAGTTGCTCAGAACGACGAGACGAATCTGAATACACAGTCCATTTGTCAACCACACCTCCCTAGCATAGCAAACATGAAACTTTCCCCCTCCGGTCATCTGTCTGACACAGGTCCGGAACCGGGAAAACATTCCCGGTTGACTTCCCGCCTCGCCGGTATCTTGTAGCACCGCGTTAGAACACGTCTAGCTCCGCTTGTTGTCTTGTTATGCTATGTTTTGATTTATGTTTACTGTTTCTTCCCCCTCTTCTCTCCGGTAGACCCCGAGACCGATGCTGCCCCTATGATCGACTACGCCGACGACGAACCCTCCTTTCCAGAGCAACCAGGCAAGCCCCCCCCTTTGATCATCCCGATATTTCCCATTCCATTCTCTCATGCTTGCATTAGATTTTGCTACTGTTATTGTTTGCTCCTATTGTGATGCATAGCCTGCTTTTGTATCTACTATTGTACCTTACCTACTTATCCTAAACTGCTTAGTATAGGTTGGTTATAGATCCATCAGTGACCCCCCACCTTGTCCTTGTTGCCCCTGCATCATCATCGTAGACCCGATCAACGGGATCAACGGGATCCCCTAAGCTGCTCGACACTGCTGGGTTACTATCAAGTGCCGAGGGTGAGACCTCTACAGCACTTCTAATGTTAACCCTGTAGTGTAGCTATTCGGTCGTGGTCATCAAGGGTGATTCCGCCTTAACCACTTCCGATACGGCTCTCTTGAAAGTGATTGTCATCAATTACCAAAATGGGGGAGATTGAAAGGACATGCGGTGCCCCCATGTGTGGTTTTGGTAATTGATGACATTCTCTATGGACTAATGGTTGCATTGAGTTATATTTGAAGGATTTGTCCATAGGCATTTCTTGATGTCCATGTGTTGGTTTCAAGGAGTTTATGTGTTGACCAAGGTGCTATTAAGGAATTATCAAGAGTGTTGAGATTATGGCAAGCATGTCTTGAAGAAGAAGATTGTGTGATCATTCATGTTTACCTTCAAGACATCATCAAACTAAGAGAGTTGGAAAGATTCATGGTTGATCAAGACTAAGTCAAGAGTGAATCAAGTTGATCAACTCACAAAGTGTAAAAGATGTGCGAGAGGGATCAAGTGACCCATGGTATGGTAAGCATTGTCCATTGCACTTTGTGTACTAACCCATGGTCTATGTGAGAGTTCTATGTGGGGTTAGGTACATGTCCATGGGCTTGCGTCAAGAGGAAGATATCATACAACCCATGGAAAGGATGACATCAAGTAGTGATTGTCATCAAGATTGTCGTGTGCAAGTTCAAGTGTAGCATCACGAAGAGATCAAGTGCTTAAAGCTTGCCATCCATTGTGGTGTCAATGGACTTGCGAAGATGTGTTGAAGAGTGGCTCACCCATGTGGAGTATGGGGAGCAATCATCTAGTCTCCATCGACCCATGCGCCAATCTAGAAGGTGGTCCATCTTGCGGAGGACAAGATCGACTTCATCTAGCTCAAGTGGATCATGTGCAAGGCAAGGTTTGCCCTTGATAGGTTTTCAATTTTACCGGTCTCATGGTGGTAGTTGGGAGACCGGGTTATAGGATCGATAGCCGTACTATCAAGGGGGGCTCTCAAGTGAGTAGCTTGATCGTATCGTTCGTCGAGAGCTCAAACCATTGCATCCTTGCATAATGTTTCTTGGTTCTTGTTTGGTTCTCTTTGTGAGTCTTAGAGCTTATGGTCATCTTGATTACAAGCTTGAGTTCATCGAAAATGGAGTTTGCATGCGTCTTCTATGATGTTTTCGGTGTTGGAGGTTTTACCGGTTTATCCGAGGAAGGGTTCTCACCATTTTCTTTTGGGCATTTTCTCATTTGCTTCTTATTGATATTTCTTTCAAGATTGTGTTAGCCCTTGTCTCTAGCTTTCCAACAAATTTGGTTTCATCGAATTCGGAGTCCGTTTGCAAAAGTTGTGGCAGTTTTGGTGTTCTGAAAAGGCTGCAGCGGTACTACCGCGAATTGGAGCAGATGTAATTTTTTACTACCGCTCCAGGCGGTACTACCGCAACTCCTACAACAGTAGTACCGCTCCGGACCAAAAACTCGTCCCAAGTCCTGCGGAGGTAGAGTACGGAAGTATTTTTTGTACCGCAAGCAGTAGTACCGCGATCCTAGCGGTAGTACCATGAGGAATGACAGTAGTACCGCTCTGTGCAGGTTAATGAGCATGTGGTTGGATTTTCCCACCTATATAAAGGGGTCTTACATTGAGCTTATCCTTTAGCTCGTGTTCTTCCCCATTGTGGACCTTCTTGAGCTTGCTAACTCTCAATTCCTCCATGGATTCTTGCTAGTTTTGAGGAAAGAGAGAGATCTAGATCGCGTTCCACCGTCACTTTCTCCTCTAAGTGAGGAGCACTTGGATCTAGATCTTGGAGTTCTTCGTGTTCTTCTTTCATTCTTCCTCTCCTTTTCTTCCTAGCATTAGTTGCTTGGTGGGATTTGAGAGAGAAGGACTTGGGCACTCCGTGTGCCCTTGCCATTGCATTTGGTGCATCGGTTTGAGTTCTCCACCGTGATACGTGGAAGTTACAAGTTGGGAAGCTTATTACTCTTGGGTGCTTGGTGCCCTTGAGCTTGTTCCTCTTGGGGTGCTTGGGCGCCCTAGACAGTTGGTGGTGTTCAGAGCTCAATCGTTGTGGTGTAAAACTCCGGGAAAGTGTCGGGATCTCCAATTAGGTTGTGGAGATCGCCCCGAGCAATTTGAAGGGTTCCGGTGACCGCCCCCAAGGGTTGCCAAAGTGTACGAGTTCGGTGACCGCCCCCAAGGGTTGCTGCGGGAGTCCTGGACTAGGGGGTGTCCGGATAGCCGGACTATCATCATCGGCCGGACTCCAAGACTATGAAGATACAAGATTGAAGACTTCGTCCCGTGTCCGGATGGGACTTTCCTTGGCGTGGAAGGCAAGCTTGGCGTCTGGATATGTAGATCTCCTACCATTGTAACCAACTCTGTGTAACCTAGCCCTCTCCGGTGTCTATATAAACCGGAGGGTTTTAGTCTGTAGGACACACAACCATTACAACAATCATACCATAGGCTAGCTTCTAGGGTTTAGCCTCCTTGATCTCGTGGTAGATCCACTCTTGTACTACCCATATCATCAATATCAATCAAGCAGGAGTAGGGTTTTACCTCCATCGAGAGGTCGAACCTGGGTAAAAACATCGTGTCCTTGTCTCCTGTTACCATCCGCCTAGGCGCACAGTTCGGGACCCCCTACCGAGATCCGCGGTTTGACACCGACATTGGTGCTTTCATTGAGAGTTCCTCTATGCGTCACCGATGGAAGCTTGATGTCGGGGTTGGATGCGACATATGCCAACGGGTGGCTTATCATGGTGGGGGCGGGTAGAACGTCGCCGGTGCCTGGAAACGGGATGAGGCGCAAACATGCATGCCGGCGAATCTTACCCAGTTTGGGGCTCTCCGGGGAGATAACACCCCTACTGCTGCTCTGCGGGGTCTCCGCATGATCACTATGGTGGGATAATACAAAGGTGCTCCTTGAGCTGTTTCGGGAGGCAGGAGGGAGCAAGGCTGGGTCTCTTCCCTGCTTGCTATGTGTCTAAGTCTATCCAAGGCCGAACCCTTTGCATGGGTGCCCCGGGGGGCTTATATAGGCCTACCCCCCGGGGGTACAAGAGTAATCTGACTGGGCGTGGCCCCCAGCCGTCTGTCTCTCATGCCGCTGTCCCTCCTGCCGGCTTCTGGGGCCCGCCGACTGGTGGGTCCCGCGGACATGCAGAACACTGTACAGCACTCCTGGTGACGCAGGCTGGGTCATGGGGTCGTGGGAACAGTGCCGCCGTCTGTCAGGCGATCACTGTCGCCACTCCCCGTCCAATCTGGTTTATGGCTCGTGGGGCCCAGGCGAGGAGGCGGCCGACTCTGGGAGGCCGACTCCCACAGGGCCGACTCCAGGCGCTCTGGCCGTCTTCTACTCTCCCACTGACAGAGGGCCCGGCGATCTCCGGGCCGTACAGGCCGCCATCGTGGGCACAGTGCCTCGCGCACTGTAGCTGAGGTCAGGGGAGGCATGGCAACAGTGCCGCGCCTCACCGGAGATCTTCCAGCGATACGGCTCACTGTAGCCATGCCCACCCCTCGTGGGTCGGAGGGGACGGCCATGTCAGGGCTGTACCCTACATCGGTCTTCGAGAAAGGTCGCGGGCCGACTCCCATAGTCGGCCCCCCAAAGGTCGCAAGCCCAGAGTCGGCTTGCTTTAGTGTCGCCGTCTGGGACTCGGCTTCTCCGAAGGTCGCCAGCTGGGACTCGGCCTTCCCGAAGGTCGCCAGCTGGGATGCGATCAGAGGGGCGCGGCCTGCCCCGATGTCTTGAAAGATCCTGGGTCCCGGGTCGGCCTACCCGTGGCCCATTACTCCGACAGTAGTCCCCGAAGCTGGTGAAGCCCGGCGGGCGCCGCCTCGAGGGGCTTCAACAGTTTCAATTTTCCTAGTGCCGACTCTGAGACTCGTCCGCTGTTGCTTTGGGCCGCCTCGCCGAAGTCGGACTCGTTCAGCGAGGGGCCGCTGTTCGCAAGTCACGGCGGGAAACGGGCGGCGTATCGGTCACGCTTCCCTGCCATTATTGAGACGGTCCTATCGTGTGGCGCCACGTGGAGGCGATAGTCTGCCTACTGCAGCGTGGCGGGGCGGAGCGTCAGGTGGAACCCGCCATTACGCGCCTCGGCCCCGGCGGATCTGCTGTGGCAGCGGACGGTTGGCATCTGCGTCGTTACTGCGCGCGTAACTTCATGGGGTGTCGTGGGCGGCGTGGGGCCTTGGCGCAGTTAATCCCCGTCGCCCCTCGGCTTCTCAGCCCGTAGGGCTATAAGTAAGCGGGGAGGCGGGCGGCACTGCACGCGCTCTCTCCCCGCTCTCCGCCTTTCTCCTTCGCCGCCCGCGAGCCACGGCATTCTTCCTCCGCCCTTGAGCAAGGCATTCTTCCTCGCGGCGATGAGTTCTTCTTCCGCGCCCCCACCACCTCGCTCCGGCATGTGGGATGGCTCGGGCGTGGGCGGGGACATCGAGTTCCTTGCCAGACCCGCCGCCTCCCAGCGCGGACCTGGTACGCCCGTCCAGCGCCCGGCGAGAGATCGGCCTGCGCCCGGAGGAGGCGGCGGGTCATCTTCCGATCGCATCTTATGCGCGGGCTGGGGCTTCCGGCGAGCGGATTCTTCTGCTCGTTTCTCGAGTTCCACAAGCTCCAGCCGCACCACCTCACCCCCAACGCGGTGGTGCTTCTCTCCGCCTTCGCCACTCTGTGCGAAGGCTACATCGGCGTTCTCCCCACCCTCGAGCTGTGGGGGGAGTTCTTCTCTTCAAACCTCGGCACTCAGGCCGCCGGCACGCCGGCTCAGTGCGGCACCTACATCGCGGTGCGGCGCACGACGGCCGACAATCCTTTTCCTCCCATTCCGTTGGTGAAGTTGGTGAAGATGTGGCAGAAGTCCTACTTCTACGTGAAGAACATCTCCACCAATGGCGACTAGGTCAATCTGCCGCCTTTCGACCCCGAGCCGCTGACTGGCCGGCTGGCCAGTTGGTCCCATCGATCCAAATCACTTCGACCTCGGGCGGCGCCGTGGCGACTCAAAGTCATGCTGCGGTCGGAGGGCTCGTCGCCTCCGATCTTCTAACCGCCGCCGTGGCGCGCCGAGTTCTTCGCTCAGGGCGGCCTCACCTCATCTGTCAGATGGCGGCCGCCCGCGATCGAGCGGCTGTGCACCAGGACATGCAGCGGGAGGTGCGAGCAGTGAACCACATTGCCCACTGCGCGTTCACGGAGGACTGGCAGTTCGGCAAGGAGCCGTACTCGCGCGACAACCCCCCTCCAATGGTAAGTTGCATCCGTCTGTATTTCGATCTCCTCCGCGTCTGACTTCGAACTCTAATCATCGCTGGCATCTTCTGAGCAGAACCCCCTCACGGCGCCCGCGGCGGCTCCACACAAAACCTCGCGACTCGTCCCAGATCGCGAGGCCAGCGGCGTTGGCGACCCGACTTGGGGCTGCGGCGCTGGAGGCGGCGCCCGAAAGGCAGCGGAGAGGGGCAACGGCGGCCTCAGGCGTCGGCGACCTTGCCGACTGGCCGGGGCGGCGTCGGCGGAAGTCGTCCAGCGCCGCCAGCCGAGGTCGGCCCCTCCGGCCAAGCGGCGGCGTCACGCCCGGGCGAGTGCGCCGGTGGCAAGCCAAAAAGTTCAAAGGAGCCGCCGCGCGATCCAGCGGGGAGGCGGCTGCGAAGACCAACCGCTTCCGAAAGGAAGTGAAAAGGCCGCCGCTAGTTTCTTCGTGAGTCTTCTTACTCTGTCACTTCTTTGTTGGATCTCATTGGAGTCTTTTCTGATTTTCCCTCTGATCTTCTCCAGAGCTCCCCTCTCCCTTGAGAGGGCCGTCGTCCCCTCCGTCATGGGGTCGGTGGAGACGTCTGCCAACACTCGGCGGATTGATCCGCCGCCGACCTTCGGGAAGCGAAAGCAGGCAGCGGGAGAAGCGTGAAGGAAGGCCGGCCGCTGGAGCGGAGGCCGGAGGCGGAAGCGGCATAGCGCCCAGCGGCGCTGGAGGAGGCGAGACTGCGGCTGCTGCGGCGGCATGCTGAGGAGTCGTCGCGTCGCTGAGCAGCGATGCTTGTCCCCAGCTGTCGTCGGTGCCGCCGCCCCTCGAGTTCACGGGGCAGACCGGGGAGGTCGGCAGCGCGAACCCTCTCGCGGAGGAGGGCGGCGATGTCTCAGGCTCGGATACTCACGCACCGCCTCCGCCACCTCCGCCGCCTCCGTCTTCGAGGCTGCATGGCAAACAGCCGGTGGACTCGCAGGATCCTCCGACTACGGACGACGCCGACGCGCAACTGCTTCTTCAGGTCGCGCGCGGCGCGCCGCCGCGAAACTTGAAGGGCGAGCTCAGCGTCGCGGCTCGGAAACAGCGCTACAAGTTGGCGAACCTGGACGTCGAGGCCTCAAGTGCCGCGCCCACCGGCTGGCTGCATGAAGGCGGCACCGGCCCGCTGAACCAGGCCCTTCTAGACGTCCAGTCGAAGCTGCGCAAAGAGGGCGATGCCCTCCAACTCTGTACCAGGGCGCATCTGGCCTTGCGGACCTCCGTTCGGGTACGTTTCGTTTCTCCTTTTTTATTTCTGTCTTCTTACGTGAGGCGCGCCCGGCCTACCACTGGAGTGTAATCCCGAGTTGAGGTCGGCTCTGAGCAGGCGGCTCGGAACTCCTTCTAGTGAGCTCCGAAGACTAACTTTGCTTTGCCGGCTTTGCAGGAATACCACAATCTCTGCGCCACTGCCTTCAACGCAATGTTGAAGAGCTGAAAAGCGGACCGCCCGATCTGACGGAAAGCGAGGTGAGCTAATTCTTCCTTCTTCGCGAGGCGCGCTGGCGCACCAGGCTGTAGTCCCGAGATTCGGGCCGACTGCTGAGCAGTCGGGCGGATCTCCAGCGATCTATCTTCCCTTCTTCTCTTGAAGCGCTGCGCGCCGCGGGCTGTAATCCCAGATTCGGGCCGACTGCTAAGCAGTCGGGCTGGATCTCCAGCGATCTACCTTGCTGATGACCTTCTTGTCTTTTTCTTGACCTTGAGCGCCCGCGCCGCCCTCCAGGAAGCAGCAGGCGAGGCCAACACGCCGCGCGCCAAGGAGGAGGAGTGCAACAAGCTTCGCCCAAGGCGCGACCTGCTGGCGGCGCAGCTGGCGAGCAGAAGAGCTGCTCGGAAGCGCGGGGCAGCGCCAAATCGCGGGAAGATGCCCTCATAGCCGAGTTCGAGGTCGAGCGCTCCGCCTGGACCGATCGGGAGGCGATGCTGACCTCTGGCTACCACGAGCTTGAGGACATCGTTGATGGTAAGTCTTTTTTCTCTTCTTTGGTCCTCCGACTCTATGTCGGGCCGATTTCTGATTTTTCTGACTGTCTTCTTTTCTGTCTTGGCAGACTTCTTTCCCGGCCACTCGCAAGCTGTCCCTCTGGCCATCCAGGCGGCTCGGGAGGAGCGAAGGGCGAAGGGCGAAGTGATTGCTGCCAACGCCCCCCGAACCATCGACGAGCAGCTTCTGAGCATCGGGGTTCATCTTCGTCCTGCTCTCGCCAAATGCATTGCGCCGTCTTCAATGCCGGCGCCCAAGTGGTGCCGCCCTGTGGGAAAGTGCGACTCTTCGCACCGCCAGCAGACTGACCGACTGGCTGGAGAGTCGCCGCCGATCGCTTTGAGGCTTGGAGGGCTCCTCGGCTCAGGCGAACACGCCGAGCCTTAGGTTAAATCAAGGTGGTACAGGGCTGGACCTGGACCGTCTGGCAGCGTTCTGGTCGAGAGGCCCGAGCGAGCTGGAGGCCGTGAAAGCGCCCTTGTCGGCCTTGCAGCAACCATCCCAGTACCACGGACACCAGTGTCTTTGTGCCCAGCGGACGAGCGGCGAGAGTACCGCGGAGTGGTTGGGATGCACCAGTCTGAGGAGGACTTCAGTGAGTGTCGGCTCAGCGCCGAGAAGAGGCAGTCGGAGGGCCAGGCGAGGAGGCGCCCGGAAGGGCGAGGAGGCGGCCAGCCTCAGCCCAATCATGCCTCCAGCAGCGAGCGCACAAGGACAAGCGACCGTCGCGGGCGCTCAAGCTGAGACCGCCCAACCGACCGGCCCGGCATCCAACACCGCCGTCACCTCCGACCCTCCGGCTCCGGAGGCCGCCCCCTAGAGTGCTTCTGTTTATCTGTCTTTTGTTGTTCTTTAAAAAACTTGTCAGGTTCGAACAATTCTACCCACGGGGTGTATCCGGCCAAGGGCCTTATGTAAATATTTATTTAATTTCCGCCTTTCCTTGCTTTTTGCTCCTTAGACTTTTTCCTTTGCCGCCTTCCTTCAGTTGCCGCCTTGCCGGCTGGGCAGCCGCTCTGCGGACTGCCACCGGGTCAAGTGCTTAGCTACTTTAGGGAGGCATTTACTTAGTCGTTTAGGATATCTCAGCAAGTTGGCTAGAAACCGACAGGCCGACTATTCGAGAGTCGGCTATCCTTGATGAAAATTGAGACGGCGAGCCGACTGCTCGTGGTCGGCTCGGTGAGGGAGGCTGGTAGCGGCTTGGGCTCTGGCGTAGCTCTTAAGTCCTTAGCCATTTTTCATATATGCGCTCGTTCTTGCTTGTCCCCTGCCCACCGACAGTCGCTCTGCGAACTGCGACTTTCGGCAGGAGATGGCTTTGAGCGCGACACATTACTTGTCTGACCGCAGGGAGCATTTCCTGGCGCTAGGCGGCGAGTCCCGGGCGACTAGTCGGACCGGTGCCAGATAGTATGATAAAGGGAACAGCATATTCGGAGCGTAATCCTTATCATACTGAGATAATCAAAAACGGTCCCGAGCTCGTCGGGGGCCTAAGGTCTTAATGCTTTAATACAAAAAGAGGATAGCGCGATACATCTGCATCAACTGTAAAATCTTGAAGAAGATTCACGTTCATGGTGCTCTGTTTCTTTGTGGTCGTCCCTCTTGCGTGCTCGAGGCTTCGGCGTCGATCAAATAGTGGCGTCGTTCCTAGCACCTTGCTGATGATGAAGGACCTTCCCAAAGCGCCGACAACTTGTGCTGGCGGCTGTTCTCTGAATCAGCGGAGCACAAATCGCCCTCTTAGAGCGATCTTGGCTTGACCTTGCGATTGTAGTATCGGCGTAGACTCTGCTGGTAGATGCGGACCGGTGAGTGCCAACGATCGGCCCTCTTCCAACAGATCGGCGCCAAATCTTATCGTCTTCTTCAGCTTACTCTTGGTGTACATGGAGACTCGTGGAAGTCGAACTCTATATCCGTTGGGATGGCGGCCCGGCACCGTGAAGCGAGGAAGAAAGGCGTGAAGCGGTTGACTTGTTTGGGGTTGTCGCGCAGACTCTAGAAGGGACGGCGGGCAGCTCTTGACCCAACTGCGGCGGCGCTCGAGTGGTTCGACCAATCGAGGCTTGATGCCAGACAGGATGAGGCCGTTGGTTCGTTCCACCTGGCCGTTTGACTGTGGATGGGCAATGGACGCTAAGTCCAGTCGGATGCCCTGCGTCGCGCAGAAACGAGCCAAGGCGCCCTTGGCGAAGTTGGTGCCGTTGTCGGTGATGATGCTGTGCGGTATACCGTACCGCACTGTGATGTCGGCAATGAAGGTCACTGTTGTAGGCCCGTTTAATTTCTTGATGGGCTTTGCTTCTACCCACTTGGTGAACTTGTCCACTGCGACAAGCAAATGAGTTAGGCCGCCTCGGGCCGTCTTGAATGGTCCCACCATGTCCAGGCCCCAAACTGCGAAAGGCCAGGCAATGGGGATTGTCTTCAGCGGAAGCGGCTGAAGGGCTTAGGCGGAACATCGCACCTTGCATTTCTTGACTAGTTCTTTAGCTTCTTCCAGGGCAGTCGGCCAAAAGAAACCGTGCCGAAAGGCTTTGGCCACGAGTGCCCTTGAAGCCGCGTGGTGGCCGCACTCGCCCTGGTGGATGTCTCTGAGGATCGCTTGGCCTTGCTCCGACTCTATGCAGCGCTGGTGGACACCAGTGACGCTGCGCCTAACTAGCTCTCAGTTGATTATGGTGTAAGCTGCTGCTCGGTGCTGCACTTGCCGAGCCAGGATCTCGTCTGCTGGTAATTCTTTGTTCACTAGGAACTTGAGGATGGGTTGTGCCCATGAAGGTGTTGCTATCTCTTCAACTGCTACCACAACGACTTGGATAAGGGTGGCTGGGCTGGGAGGCAGCGGGTTGGAGTCTGCCGCCGCTTGCTGGATTGAGGGAATCTCTGGGCCGGCTGGGGCAGCTCCCGGGCCGACTGGCGCAGTCCCCGGGCCGGGCTCGGAAGTCCCCGGGCCGACTGGCGCAGTCCCCGGGCTAGGCTCTGAAGTCCCCGGGCCGACTGGCGCAGTCCCCGGGCCGACTGTGGCTTTCTTGAGGTTGCTCGCTGGGGCCTTGGAGTCGGATCCGACTATTTCTGGCGGAGCCGGCACGAAGATGGAGTCGATTCTGGTGAGGGCTTGATAGACGACTTGAGGAGAGTGCTGAAGGCGACACGGAAGGTATCGCTTAGCGAGTGGAGCCGACTTCGTGCCAAAGCGTCGCCTTGATCGTTATCGTTTCTCGATGCGTGAAGGTCGCACCCCTCAAAGTATCCGCTAAGTTGCTGTACCGAAGTGGTAGCTTGCCATGTTTGCGTCTTTGGCGTCGATCGCGGATGATTGCTGAACCACCAAGTCGAGATCGCCATAGCACAGGATTGGCGAATGCGAGTTCTTTAACAAGCGAGTCCGTGGATGGCGCTTCATATTGGCGGCGTTGTTGGAAAGCGAAGTGGATTTGCTGCGTGCCAGGCTTGTCGCCCTTGGGGGAGTGAGGGCGGCGCGGCTCCAAGGCGGTCGCATCTTGGAGCCGTCGAAGTGCAGCCGCCAATGAGTAGAGTCGGTATTTGGCGGCGAAGTGCTTGAGTCTCGGCCCGGTCGGCGAAAAATCGGCCGGTGCTGCGACTTGATGGCGGTCGCGAGGTTGGTAGTAGATGGTGTAAGGGGCTAGGTTGATAGCCCACTTGGCCACTTTCGGCGGGCGTCTCGGCTTCAATGATCTCGGCGAGTGGGCGGTGCAAACCCTGATGATTGGATGCTCTTGAAAGTAGGGCTTCAGCTTCTTGGCGGCAAAATGCCGCCGTAGCACATCTTCGATAGTGAGGTAGTTCTGCTTGGAGTCGGCAGTACCTCGCTTAGAGTGTACTACGGTCTACTGGACGAGCATATGCCTTCCTCCTGCGTTCAACTACAATCCTTGTGCTGACTGCCCGGCTGGTGGCGGCGATGTACAAACATGGGCTCTTTGGGGAGTCGGAGCCGCGCCAGCCGCGAAATCGCCAGCATCTTCTTCAGTTGGAGAAATTCCTCATCTGCCTTGTGGTTCCCTCAAAAAGCTGGTCTTCTTCATCCAGTTGGTACAAAGGCGAGCTTTCTCGCCCAACCGGTGATGAATCGGCTGATGGGCGTAAGTAGCGGCGAACTTCTGCACATCCAACGATCGGCGGGTACCTCCATTCTCTCAATGGCCTTGATCTTCACGAGGTTGCACTCTATGCGTTAGGAGACCAAAAACCGAGGCTGGCGGCTAGGACTCGAACACACACTTCTCGGGGTTGAGCTTGATCTGGAATCGGTATAGAATTTTCAAAGGTCTCTTTGAGGTCTTCGATGGCGTCCCGCTTTTCCGTCTTCACCACCACATCATCCCATAAGCGTGGGCGTTTCTGCGAGAGTTGTGAGGAGGCGCTCGCATCTGCGCTGAAAGGTGGCGCCGGCATTCCTCAAGCCGAGCGTCATGGTCGGTAGCGAAGGCTCCAAATGGGCGTGATGAATGCGGTCTTGATCTGTCTGCTGGATTCAGCTTGATCTGGTGATATCACGAGTATCGTCTAGGAAACTCAACAGCTCGCATCCGGCTGTGGAGTCTATCACCTGGTCAATCCTTGGTAGAAACAAGCGGGTCCTTGGGCAGGCTTTATTGAGGCTGGTGTAGTCTATGCACATCCGCCACTACTTATTCTTCTTCAATACCAGCCTTTGGGTTTGCTAACCACTCGGAAAAAACACTTCCATGATGAATCCGGCTGCGGGGCGGGCTATCTCTTCTCCGACAACTCTTCTCTTCTCTTCTCTTGACAGGCGGCGCAAAGGGCTGCTGGCCAGGCTCATCGGCCTGGCGTGTAACTTGTGCTGGCCGATTCTGTCGGCACACGGCATGTCCTTGGGGGACCATGCGAAGATGTCGATTCTCCGCGGAAATCGGCGAGCTCGCCTTCCTATTTGCTGTCAAGGCCTGTGCCTATGACAGCATATTTCTCTGGTGCTCTGGGTCCAAAGGTATCTTCTTGGTTTCTTTAGCGGCTTGAATGATCATACGCCTCCGACTCCTTGGGGTGAGGCGACATCTCTGGCTGCTTTCCGGCCATCGCCATACGACCTGTCAAGGGAGCGCTTCTCGGCAGCGATCACCAAAGACTCGGCCAGCCGACTGCTCTCGGCCGCGCAAGCGGAATACTTCTTGTAGTCGCCGGCAATGGTCAGGATCCCCTTGGAACTTGGCATCTTCATCTTGAGGTAGGCGTAGTGGGGAACCGCCATGAACTTGGCCAGGGTAGGCTGGCCAAGCAGGGCGTGGTACGGGCTCTCCAAGTCCACCACCTCGAACCAGACTGGCTCTCAGCGGAAGTGGTCTTTGTCTCCGAAGAGGACGTCTATCAGAATCTTGCCGATCGGTGAACAGGAGAGGCCGGGTACAATTCCATGGAACACGGTGCGGCTGCTCTGCAGTTGCCTCCGCCTGATTCCGAGCTTCTCCATGGTGTCCTTATACAAGATGTTTATGATGCTGCCTTCATCTATCAGGACCCGCGAGAAACGGGCGGCCCGCCTATCAGTGGCCAAGGTCACGCCTAGGACCAAGGCGTAGGAGCCCGGGCTCGGCATCACCTCTGGGTGATCTGCCCGACTCCAGCTGATAGGCTTCTCGGACAAATGCATGAACTCTGGAGCATCCGTCGCTATTGCATTTACTTCTTGTTGTTCTTTGGCGCTGCTTTCGCGGTCATCTGCCATCTTGGTGAACACTCGTAGGCTCCGTGCTCTTACGGGAGCTCGTCTTGGACTCGCCGACTGGGCGAGCCGCCCGGCTCTTTAGAGGCGGCGGTGGAGGTGGCTGACCCCTTGGCGGCGGAGGTGAGCCGTCTCCTTGGCGATTCTAGCGAGCGATGGCATTTTCTTGTGGTGTGGTTGGCGGCGCGCTGTGAAACTTGCAAGGACCATCAAAAGTCTGCTCATAGGAGATGGCGGCAACCAGTTGGACTTGCCGCCTTTACGCGCTTGGCGGAGGCTGCCTCGGCTGCTGATCTTCTACGCTGCGACCTGCCGATGTTGGAAGTCGGCTGTGGAACCTGCGCTTGTTGTCGTTTCTGCTGCCGCCCGGCTGGCGTCTCTGGCTGGGGTTACGGGGCACAGGAGTCACTTTGCCAGCCGCATTGACCTGAATCTCCGTCTTCATTGAAGAGTCGGCCGTGGCGTGCTTATGCTATGACTAGCAGCCCGTCGAGGTTTCGGGCTCGTCGCGGAGGAGCTTGTGCTTGAAAGGTGCCCTCTCGGCACGGCGGTGAATGATCGATGGCCTGCACCTCGTTCCTGCGCCCTCGCAGGGAGTTTGAAGATTCGCCCCAGTAGCGTGAGGTAGTCGGCGTGTTGATTCTTCAGGGCCTTGCACGCATAGGGAGAGCTGGCGCGGCTTGGAAGGTCGCTTGTACGTGCTGGTGAAGTTACGAATGAAGGATTCGGTGAAGTCGACCCAGCTATTGATGCTGCGGGGCTTCAGGCTGTTCAGCCATGTCATTCCGTGCCCTGGAGCATGAGGGGAACATACTTCACGGCGACCCGCTTGTTGCCGTTGGCTATGTTGACGGCTGTGGAGTAGTCTATCAGCCAGTCCTCTGGCTTCAAGGAGCCGGTGTACTTGGGTGTGTCTCGGGGGAGCGTGAACCATTTGGGGAAGGGCTCGTCTCTGATGCGGGGCCCGAAGCAAGGCGGACCCAACTCATCTTCTTCTTCTAACGCCAGGGATCGGTGGAGTCGGTCGATCCGATGGCGGGCGTCATTCTCTCCGACTCCCTCTCGGCCAAAGGCGACCTCAGTCGGATGCTCAACGGCGGTGGAGCTTCGCCGCTCTCTTTAGAGGTGGGGAAGCGGATAATCATCTCGTCGTTCCCTTTGCTGCAGAAGCGGCCGTCTTGGTCGCTTCGATGGTGATCACGAGTCCGGCTGTGACTGGCAGCCGGCTCCTTCTCCTTCCTTCCGCGGACTCCACCAGTCGGCGTCCGGGAGGTCGCGCCTTGATCTCGGCGAGGGGGTAAGTTGTCGTTTGGCTGCTGCAGCGCGTCTACGCGGCCGCCCGCCGCGTTTTGCGTGGCAACCGCATCGAGGAGCTGCTGGACTCGCTCCGTCATTATACAGCGCTCTTCGCCTTCGAAGTTCTTCAGCTCTTCGGTCACCGCTTGGGCGGTGCGGATGTTCTCCGCTGGGGTGGCGTACACAGGGCGTTTCGCCCCGAGCAAGTCGGCGATGGCTGCGCCGCGCTCTCGGACCGCACCCAGACGGCTCGGCCCAGTCGGAGCCGGTGAGCCGCCAACAGCGCGATCCACCTCGCGCTGGTATGCTTCTGACAAGCGCCTCATGCTTGCCAACTTCTTGGCGCCTTCGATGATCTGAAGGCGGCGTTCTTCCAGCGTCTCAGCGTCCGCGTCCTCTGGAATAGGTGCGGTCAGGTCTTGCAGGGCCGCTGGCAGCGGGTCCTGGGCGTCTTCGCCGGAGTGCTCGCCGTGACCGATGACGAGCACCTCCGTGACGGCGCTTCCGCCACTCTCCTCGTCACAGGCGGCTCGCCGTGACCACCTGCGTTGGTGGGGAAGATATCAGCGTCTGGCGTCGGAGTCGACCAGCGCCGGGTCGGAGCCTCACGGACTCCAAATCTGGCGAGCTTCGCCCGGCAGCGTGGAGTTGGTCGAGGAGGCCGCGAAGGCTCGGGGCCACCAGCGCCTACACGCAGTGCAGGCTCGTCGGGCGCACCTCGCCCGATGAGTTGGCGAGCCGCTTCATAGCGCAAGCGGCGCGCCCGCGCCGTGTCGTGTCGTCTGAACTCCATCTGGCGAGCGGGCTGGCTGCGCTTCGCCCGGGAGAAGAGGTTCCCGTCGAGCAGATCTCGGATGGCGGTGCACCTCGCCCACGGTGGGCGCCAAATGTCGGGGGTTGGATCGACATATGCCAGGGTGGCTTATCATGGTGAGGCGAGTAGAGCGTTGCGGTGCACAGAAGCAGGATGGCGCAAACATGCCGGCGAATCTTACCCGGCCGGGGCTCTCGGGAGATAACACCTCTGCTGCTCTGCGGGGTCTCCGCATGACCACTATGGTGGGATAATACAAAGGTGCTCCTTGAGCTGTTTGGGGCGGGGAGGGAGCAAGGCTGGGTCTCTTCCTGCTTGCTATGTGTCTAAGTCTATCAAGGCGAACCCTTTGCATGGGTGCCCAGGGGGCTTATATAGGCCTACCCACAGGGGTACAAAGTAATCCATTGGCGTGGCCCCAAGCCGTCTGTCTCTCATGCCACTTGTCCCTCCTGCCCGGCTAGGGGCCCGCCGACTGAGTGGGTCCCTTGGACATCTGAGCCTTGCAACACTCTGGTGAGGCAGGCTGGGTCATGGGGTCGTGGGAGCAGTGCCGCCATCTGTCGGCGATCACTGTCGCCCTCCCGTCCAATCTGGTTTATGGCTCGTGGGGCCCAAGCGAGGCGGCCGACTGCAGGAGGCCGACTCCCAGGCCGACTCGAGCGCTCTGGCCGTCTTCTACTCTCCCAGCGGAGGGCCGGCGATCTCCGGGCGTCACAGGCCGCCATCGTGGTCACGGTGCCTCGCGCCTTGTAGCTGAGGTCGGGGAGGCATGGCAGTGCCGTGCCTCACGGAGATCTTCAGCGTCTGACTCACTGTAGCCATGCCCACCCCTCGTGGGTCGGAGGGACAGCCACGTCGGGGCCATACCTGCATCGGTCTTGAGAAGGTCGTGGGCCGACTCCCATAGTCGGCCCCCAAAAGGTCATAAGCCAGTCGGCTTGCTTTAGTGTCGCCGTCTGGGACTCGGCTTCTCGAAGGTCGCCCAGCTAGGACTCGGCCTTCGAAGGTCGCCCGGTGGGATGCTGTCGGAGGCGGCCTGCCCGATGTCTTGAAAGATCTGGGTCCCGGTCGGCCTACCGTGGCCCATTACTCCGACACCTTATAAGCTTCTTCAATCAACAACAACGCCGTCCGGTGAGACTTTTCTCCCGGACAGATCTTCATGTTGGCGGCTTTGCTGCAGGCCAATTCACTTGGCCATCTGGAGCGGTCAGCTTCGCCCTGGCCATCAGGTCAGGTTTGGAAACCTAAACTTCACGGTCTACATCGCGGAGACTTGATCTTGACAGATTCGAGCCTGACCCAGCGTGCCCGCTGTCATGATGGGCATGATTTAGCTCTGCCGCGGGCGGTGCCACAGAGGCCACACACGAGTCGCTCGACCCATAGTTGGAAGCAGACCCGCAGATCGAGGGCAGGTGGATGGATGCGCCTCGAAGCTGCAGCGTCTGGCGATGGGCGAATACTGACCTTGTCCTTATAAAGCTCGTGACTCCGGCGTCGGACTCCTTGCGGACTCCGAACCTCCTGCGCCCCAATCGAATCCGATCGGGGCGCCCGATCATGGAGTTCACCGCTGCGGACATCTTTCGGCACTCACCCTTTGGCGACATCAAAATTAGCTAAAGCATCTCTCGTGCTCGGAGAACCCTGGCGGACTGCGGTCGGGATGGTTGAGATCGCAGACGATGAAGAAATTCAAAGCCCACCCACCACCCGCCGCCGTAGCCCAGTCGATGATCTAACCGACATGCTGACTACGACTCGAAGACATCGGCGGTATGGGCGGCGATGCAGGAGACTACCAGAACTAAGCGCTTACCAAGCCTGGAAGGCCACCCCAACCCATGATGTATATGGTGGACACCCCAAAAGAAGCGATAACGAGGAACAACGGGACACGGCAAAGGATAATCCTGCCGACAAACAACCAAAAGCGGCGGCTTGAGCGCGCCCTAAATCCCGCCTGACAAAAGCAGCACTCCTAATGACCCAGCAATGGAGCAGGGCAAACCGGTGGGCGGCGAACATGCAACCAAGCAACCATCGAACAGGATGAATCGGATAATCAATCCATGCCCGGCGAAAACAACAGTCCAGACGACCTCACGCCGGACACACCACGAAGCATAGAACCTTCACAAAAGACTCGTCGCCATTGCAAGAATTCGAAGAAGGAAGCGGAAGCTCAAAACAGCGGAAGACGTACTCGAGAATGAGGTGGAGCAAAGTACTCAAGACCGCGGACAAATATGGCAATGGCCACCAAACAAAAACTACCCGAGCGCAAGCTGCTGCGGAAATTGACGAGGAGGACGCCGAGCCCCCACAGTCAAAAAGAAAAGAGGCCGCTGGCGGATAGGCGACAGATGCGAGGCCAGCGATAAGCGGCGCCGCACAAAGCCGACTCATGATCCTCGGAAAGCAAGCGGCCCGGTCAGGTCCATTTATGGGCCAAAAAGAGGCCCTAGGAAGCAACACAACACACGAGTGTTGAACAGCAGCACACCCAAATCTGAGGCGCCGCACACCACTATGTTTCACCGATGAGGTGCTGGATCATAATTTCAGCGGGGTTCAAACCCGTAAACATAGAGGCATCTGACGGAACAACAGACCTAGAGTGCGGATTGAGGATTACATCCTCCACATACACTGGCGGAGGAAATGATCTCACGCCATAAAATATCTACCCCTCAAGCTCAAAGGGCCAGCTCGGCATTGGCTCAAAAGCCTCCCGAGAAAATACTATTGGGAGTTGGGAAGAGCTCGAGGGCGTGTTTAGAAACAAATTTTCAAGGGACTTATGTCCGCCCTCCGGATGTAGGCGATTTAAGTCACATAACTCAACAGCCGGGAGAGTCGGTAGCATAAATGCAGAACAGATTCCTTACCAAAAAGAACCAAATAGTCATTGTCCGGATGCGAAGCCTTAGCAGCTTTTAAACATAATATCCGAGGCGAATGGCTGCTTGAACACCTCGGCCAAGAAAGCCGAGAACAATGGGCGCTAACAAGACTCATGACCGCTTTTGCGCGGGGAAGACAACTGGCTAGCAAGATGCAGCACCAGTGACCAGTACATCGAGATCAGAGATGGAAATGGAAAATCACGGCGCGAAAGGATCAGCGCCGAAATAAAGAAAAAAGCCCAAAGAACACGGCGGTCGATGCGGTTTAAAAGCTTCGGCGAACAACAAAACACTGCCTCTTAAGGACAACGGTGTGAGCTATCAACAAACAAAATTTTGGATCGGATATGTCAAATCCACAGCACCTCGGAAGGCACTGCAAACCACACCACGAGATTGTTGGGTCTTCAAACAGTCCGGCCGACTCAACGCCGAACACAAAGGGGCTCGGCAGCATAGCGAGGATGACGACGAACCCCACTAGCGAGGCGCGGAAAACAAAAGACTTTCCCACAAGAAGTCAAAACAGTAAACTCACTTCATGTGATGATACGGAACAACAGTGCAGCACCCGCCAAAGCAGGTATCGCACGGTCCACCCTAGCGAAACCTTGAGGTTGGATGTCAAAACCAATCACTTTCGACCACCTGGACTATTCCAGAAGCATTCGAAACGCAGGATGGACTGCTCTGATATTGGATCCTATAATCGATGGACTACAATTCACACAAGTCCTGATGGACAGCGGCAGCGATTTAAACCTGCTATATCCGGACACATTCCGCAAGTTGGGGATAGACCTTACTAAAATTTGATATAGCCGCACTTCCTTCAAAGGTGGCGCGAGGCTCTTCGCCAAGTGCGGGCTCCTTACTACTAGAAGTTGTGTTGGTCACCGACAACTTCCGGCGAAGCTAATCTTTCATGTCGCCCCATTCAAAAGTAGCCATCAAGCACTATTGGGACGTGAAGCTTTTGTCGCTTTTGCAATACCACATTCTGCGTCTCTTACACTTAAAATGCCGGTCAGCGGCATCATCTCATTAAAAGGTCGTTCAAGACCCCGGACACGGCTAGACGAGTCCGGCATAAATAAGCTAGGGGCTCCCTAGCCGCACACCCCTTTACAAGGGGCTATGCGTACAAGCAATAATGAGCTAATATAAGCTCAGCCTTATTCATTCATTCATATTTCAATTTTTAATACATTTTCTGCACGATTTCCTTTCAAGCTAAGTTCCTCTCTTTTTATAGATGAACAACATGTACGCCCGTCCAGGATACGGCTGCTTGGAGACACAAAGCGCGGGCGTGTAGCGAGGACCGTCGCAAGGATTCTTTTGATTAAGTCCTGAGTAAACCTTTCTTCTGTCTTTTGTTGATCACATCCACGGTTTTCACCATAACCAGCGAGGAGGCTGGCGTTTTGGCATCGGCAGCGCCGAAATTCTCGCTGTACTGGACACTAGGGGTTAGGGCATTGTTACGCCTGTTATTATAAAGACCGAACACCTTAGGGAGTGTTCGGCGTCGAGTTAGGCCTTATATGCATCAGCTCGAGTCATGTCTTTGGTCAAATGTTGGGTTTGCGGCTCACGTGTTTTGCTGCCTTCGTTCCGTATCATCATTCGCAGCACCGGAAGAACTCTGCGATTGTGCCCGGTTTGGTGGCGAGCACCTCGATGAAAGCAGCGGTTGTCATGACATAGCGAGGCGGTCAACCACTCGATCGACTATCGGAATGTTTAGAATTCCTCGCTTTGACAAAGGACTGTTTCGGTCGAGGCACATATCGCCCGAATTCGGAGGCGCGGTGCCCCTAGGGGCTATATCGTAGCCCCACCCTCGAACTCCTATGGCTAAGTGAAAGTGATAAAGCATTATAGTCCGGTTGCCTCGTTTGCTCGCTACCACCTCCTTCACGGGACCGAGGCGTCGGATTAAGTGTGAAAATGCGCTATTTTTGCGAACACCCCCGCACCTTGTGCGTGGGGGCTGAAGCCGACGACTGCCATCTTTCAGGTTATACACACGTATACATAAACGTCCGCACAGGATATATTTAAATACTTGAACTCACAAGTACCAAAAAGTGCTTATATCATAAAAACCGTTTTACAAACCAAAACGTTCATTTGAACATGACATTTTTTGAGCACTGCAACTCTATTACACGAGCACCACGCAGAACTTCTCCAAAATAGTGCTCGGCGGGTAACCGGCTCTCGTCCGAACCACAGGTGCATAACAGCGGTGGCATCCATCTCGTCAATGTGTCTTCCACGCAGGCGAGGGCCATCCGTGCACCCTCTATGCAGCCGAGCCGCTTTATCGCCTTGATATGCGGCACCGCCCCAAGAAATTGCTGCAATAAGCCAAAATAACTCTTTGGCTTGGGCCTATCGGCGGACATGAGTCACGATATCCGTCATGGCAAGTCCGGACAATCTATTAAGCTCAGCCCACTCGGCCAACCGATCGGTCGGTGAAGTGAGCGCTCCGGACTATGGAATTGAGACCAAAACAGCTCTTCCGTCTTGTGATCCGCCGACCCGGAAGTACTGCATGACTTCCACCCTTTTCGCCGCTAAGTCCATATAAGGATCCTCCGGACCCCACAGCTGGCCAAGCTGAGCATACCGGATCGAAAACCTTCGGCGCAGCAGAAAGGGCTTGCCAGCCACAATGTCTCCGGCCTGGCGCAGCTCCTCCTTCATAGCCCGCATTGCAGAACGGGCATCCTTGGCTTCGGCGGTGGCCTTCCCCAGGTCTTCTCGCTCTGCTAGGTGCTCCTTTTCAAGAACCTCATTGCGGTCGGTGGCATCTTTTAACTTCACGGCCATTTCGGCCATCTCCCCTGTAAGTGCATCTAGTGCCCCTTAGTGATTTTGGTGTATTGAAGACTTATAGGTTAAGGGACTAATGTGTTTGTGAGTGTACACAGGTCTATAAGTCTATGAGGAGTTTGATATTTGAGAGAAAGTCGACCCTAAAAATGAAGTTGTTCATTTGAAGACTTTGATATTCGAAGACTTTACGAAGACTTTGAAAGTGAAGAAATTGGTGTGACCTTGAAGACTTGGTATTCATTTGAGGAACATGAAGCGTGAAGACTTTTGTTTTCGTAGTTTCATTTTCTCTTTCTTGAGTCATAGGAAACACCGTCTTTGTTAAAGAAATTAGAAATACTAAGGAAAAATTTCCATGTGATGCTCAGCCCAAAACCAAACCCTACCAATCCCTTGAGTGAAGCCTTTGGAAATCTCATACAGTTCAGTCACTTTCTTGATGTGAGAGCGAAGTTCTTACAGTGTTGATGAATTTATTCGGCGAGGAGTTAAAATTCGCCCGATGTGAATTGCCTACGATGAGAACATGATAGCCCTGAGAATTTGAGAGTCAAATTTCCGACCGTTGTTATCTTCTTGCGCACTGTCCCAAAATATCTTATCCACCTACGGTCATATCATTGAAGGGCATTTATGTCTTATCATGTAGGGCTGCTCCTAGGCTATCAATAGCCGCCCGTACAACCACTAGCTGGTTGGCTGCTCGAAGAACTTGACACTTGTCATTTGAGAGAAACCCATCCTCCAGGACTTTGGCGAAAATCATCAAGTGAGAAAACCAAAACTAAACCCTACAAACCCAAAGTGATTGAGCATCCTTGAAGAAATTGATCCTGCGTGGATCCGGCGCTTATTACCTTTGAAACTGTGCTTCTTCGAGACGGTTAGGCGTCATGGTCTAGAAACATCCAAGAGGAATTGTGGATCGCCGAGTGACCAAGTCTGTGAAGGTTTGGAAGTCGCCTAAAGACTTACCACGAGTGATTGGGCGAAGTGCATGTGACCTTAGTTCAAGGAGAATCTGGTGAGGCACTGGGTGTCTGAGCTGCGTGCTTTCGGTATTGGAGTGTCGGGGACTGTGTGTCTGGTGTTTAAATACTCAGCCGCTCCAACGGGCGTACAATTGAGACAGCAGTTGGAACTGGTTTACCAAATCATTGTCTTCACCAACTAACTGGTTCTATTTCCTCAACCCTTTCATTTCCTCATTCTTGTGTTGAGTGTTTGTTCATATCGTGCAGAAGACTTTGGTGAAGACTTTCTCAAATTCCTCAATTCAATTTCTTGATCTGTTTGTCTTCATCTTGTGTTATCTGTGATTCGCTTTACGTACTCTGTGCTAGTCTTCATTTCATCATGATGACCATGCTTGTATTCATTATGCTTATACGAGTACTTATTCGCTTCTAGTAGTTCTTAGCTAAGTAATTTCCTCACAGCAAATTCCTCGATTGAAGAATTCATAAAAATCGCCTATTCACCCCCCCTCTAGTCGATATAGCACTTTCAATTGGTATCGAGCAAGGTACTCCTTGTTACGTGTGATTTAGTTTAACTTGCTTGGAGTTTTAGTTTTGTCGAGCGCATGGTATGAAGAAAGTGACATGTCCTATCTTTGGCGGTCATGATTATCCCAAGTGGAAGGCCATGATGAGAGCGCCTCATGGCAATGAACAACGAGCTGTGGACCGTCGAGATTGGTCTTCTTGATCTATGCAAGATGGCGGTGTGATGATATTTGCAAGTACACTCGACTTGACATCTTGGCGAAGGATATCATCATTTCTGCCTATCGAGAGATGAATTCAGGCGCATTATGCATCTTGGCAATTCGAAGCTTATACGGGACGAATCTCGATGTCTATGAAGGTCATCGAACCGTCATGATCCCTGGTTTGAGGACTTGAGGAATCTCTCAAAAGCGATGACTTTCGAGGCGAATCATCATCTTACGCATCATGTCTCATAGCAAGCGGTGCTGGGGTAACGAATGCTCCTCATTGAATTTTGTGACAATGAATCGATGATGATGGATCGATGATGATATTGAATCTTGTTATACCAAACTGTTTTGCATTGCCACTAAACACAAGCGGCCTTGGAACAAGTTCAAAACATGCTAGACAAAAGTGATGATATGTTGGGTAAAGAAATGGATCTGTCAAAGCATTGGGTGAATGTCTTGAGACTTCATTCCAAGTTTGACACCCTTCAAGATCAACATAATACTCTCTTATCGATCATGAGAAACTTTCTTATGAATTTCTTCAAAAAAGCAAGATCTTGAGAAGCTAAGAGTGAGTTATGAAGATCTTGAGAAGGGCGCGATTCATTACTAGCTCAACAAATCAAGCGCTTCTCGAGGAAAATTTGTTCCTCCATGCTTAAAGTGCATTGAGCGTGAATCTGCTAATTCTTCACTGAATGTTCAAATGCTTCAAGCTATTACAAATTCTTCACCTGCCTCTGCTATCACTAATTCCTCATCGAGGACATTACTAGTATCACTAACAATGCGGAATTTGAAGGAATTGTACATGACGAGGCATGTACAAAAGCCTCAAAGGGCATCGAGACTCTGTGATGTGCTCAACAAGCGGATCCTCAGCGAAACCCTAGGAAAGAGGTATTGCCTTTGAGAGAAACTTAATGCTGATGGAACATATTGGAAGCTGGCGGTACCCCAAAACCTCATGGGTTGCTGCAAAGGGACCTCGATTGATCCAACTTATCGGCTTTACATGTGAATCTCCTCATTCTTACGATGAGTCATTTGGCTCCAACTATAAACTGTTCAAAAATCAGAATGGTGAAGTATTTGCTAGATATGTTGGCACTAAGCTGCGAGAATGGTTCTCCTATGAAGAAAATCTGGGTTCCCAAGAAGTGCCTTGAAAGTCTTGGTGAATGTCCTCATGACACCACAGTGAAGAACGGAACCCCGGATCAAATTCTTCATATGGACCAAACTCTTCATATGGATCCAAGTCCTCATAGGGACCAAATTCCTCACATGGATCAAATTCCTCAAAAGGATCAAAGTCCTCATATGATTATCATCGTGCTAACAACTCTGTCTCATGAGGGTAAAGCTAAGGAGCTATGAATATGTGCATTATTCTTCAAACCATTATGTTCATAAGTCCTCGAAGAATTTCTCTGCTTATTCATATGCTTACCTAACCCCTCTTATGTGAAGCGAAATAGGATGGCTTCTATGCGCCATTCTCGTATGGTGCTTTCATGAGTAATGAACTCTGGCCAGCCCTTGAGATGTGGATGGTGAAGAAAAAGAACTAATCTCTTACAGTGGGGTCAGGTCTCGGGCGTGCTTTAACGTCTGAAGAATTTCTTTGAGGACTGTGAAATTGCACGAAAGGATGCTGGCGAATCATGATGAAATGAACTTTCATTTCACACGTCCTAATACTTCTATATCATTTCTGCTTGATGAAATTCATCGATGAAGCATATTCTTGATATCTAGCTCACACACCAACACTAGGATTATGGTACCCCAAGGGCTCTGCTTTTGATCTCATTGGATATTCTAACTCGACTATCTTTGGTGATCGTGTGGACATAAGTCAACATCGGCACTTGTCATTTCCTCGGACGATCTTTGATGCATTGGTCCTCGAAGAAATAGAGCTGCGTATCAGCATCTCTGCGGAAGCTGAATACATTCTGCTGGCTCTTCTTTGTGCTCAACTGCTTTGGATGAAACAAACCCTCAAGGACTATAGGCGTCAGCGTGAAGAATGTGCCTCTCCTCTGTGACAATGAGAGTGCCATCAAGATTGCTCACAACCAGTTCAGCACTTTCGAAGACAAAGCACATTCAGATTCATCATCATTTTCTTCGTGATCATGTGTTGAAGGGCGACATCTCCATCGAGCATGTGAAGACTGAAGAACAGCTAGCTGATATCTTCACTAAGCCCTCGGATAAGAAGAGATTTAGCAAGTTGCGGTGTGAGCTAAATATCTTAGAATCTTCAAATGTTCTTTGAAAAGGACACACATCCTAACTCTTATGCAAAATTGATGACTTAGATGTGCAACACATGAACAAACGTTTTTCTTCAATCAATGAAGAATAACACTCTAAGTGTGAAGAAATTAATGAAGAATTTGATTCTCAGAACCCTACGACAATTGTACCGCGGTGTCTTAAATCATCATTCTTATCGGTGGGTCACGTCACCACAAAAGTTGAAAATCTTCAATTTGAGTTTTTCCTCGATTTTGAAATTCTCGATTTTCAAATTCTTCAGCTTTGCAAAATCTTCATTGTTTCCGTCGTTTTCTTCATTGGCTATATATATATATATATATATATATATATATATATATATATATATATATATATATATATATATATATGAGTTTATGTCCTCTCAGACATTCACTTGGCTATTTCTTCAAGTTGCTTTTTACGCTAAGTGAATGTGATCGGACCCTTCCCCTCTATGCTAAACTCAACCCAATCTATTCACAAATTCTTCATGTGCGTTCTATTTGAAACTTCGTTCAAAATCTTCACTTGTGTCCTTGTCATTTGAAGAAATTGCGAGCGAAACTTTAAAACAAATCTTATCCAGATTTTCGGTTTTGCCGCTCAAACCGTTCCGCATCACGATGCATTATTATATTCACCCACGATCTTACGATCTCAACTACGATGCGTGGGTGACACATGTCGTGAGAAGGAGAAAGGGCGAGGGCGTTAGTCCCAAAATCTTGAGCGAACAGTTTTTCACCGTGTCTATAAATACCTGTCGGGACCCGACTCAATGTCACATCGATCTAGCTTTGTAACACCTCATATCACTTTGCGGCCTCACATACGGTATCCCCACAGGTGTCGCCTTACCTTGGCCGGGACCGTTTAGCCTTTTAGCTGCGTATATGATAGTGTCGCTAGCATCCATATGAAAAGGAGCCGGGCTGACATGGCTGATCGTAAACCCAAAGTGGCACAGACTTACGAGGACAGGCATCCATGACCCAGCATCAAGCGTGTCGGTCATCAGCAAGTAAGTTCGGGCTGTAGCAGGCTAGCAGGACTCGATGGCGGGCTGTAGCGGGCTAACAGGGCTCCGGTACTCAATGCATGACATTTCCCGAAGGACAGACACGAGAGCGAAGAAGGACACATGCCGGCCAGCCTAAGTGCTCCGGGCAGTAGCAAGCTACCATGGCTCGGTGGAGACACTAGGAGACATTTCGGTAAGAGGCTACTAAAGATAAACAACTAGATAGTCGGATCCACACATACCAAGCATTTCAATCATACACACAATATGCTCGATATGTACCAAATACAACAAGGCATCACAACATGACTCTCTGACACAAGTACTTTATTTAAAGGCTCGAAGAGCCATACATATATACACACAAATCACGGGTCACGACCCACATTCAAGTCATACAAGCATACAAGCCAACAGCGGAAGTGCTTTGTCAATCTGAGACAACTAGTAAAATAAAAGAGGCTTGGGTAAGCCTAGCTATACTACATGGTCCTTCACTTGCTCAGGATCACCACCTGGGCCTTAGTCTACTCATTGATGTCAACGTCTACGAAGAACCCGTCGGAAGGGTTTGTGGCATCTTCTGAAAAATGTAAATTAAAGCAACATGAGTACAAAGGTACTCAGCAAGACTTACATCAGATCCTACATACATGCATATTATCAAGAAGGGTTGGTGGGGTTATTGCAGCAAGCCAGCTTTGACTCATGGCTAAGCTATCTCTGAGACACCAACTTGAAATAGTTTTGCTTTTCGAGTCCACTACTCACCACTTCAATACACTACGAGATCCACCTCCGTCTTCCCTCGGAAGAGCCATCCTCGGCACTCACGCTATCTTGAGGCTTTTAGTAGTTTCCATTTACTTGTCTATGAACTGTATAGGCAACCAAGTAGTCCTTTACATGGGGCCTATTCGAATAGATGATGTTAACCTGCGGGGTGTGCTTCTTCATACATGTTTCCACCACTTAGCGTGCGCACATGACATGTGCTCGGCGGACTTCAGCGAAAGCCGGCGTGGGTGTGAACCACGACCTACCTGAACACTCAAGTCTCTAGTCGGGTTTATCGCCTATTTGGGTTCCATCTATGAGGAGTTCGGCGAGTTTAGCTCACAGCCCCAAGCGATGTGAACAGGGTTCCCGAGATACCAAGCGGGCATCCGGTACACCGTGCCACGTACCTACCGCATCACAGCCCACCCCTACGGTCGGCGCTGTCCACGGCCTCTGTAGGCTACAAACACGAAACTACTTGCAACTCTGGACGGAGGACTAGGGTGAATAAGAAGTCGGCGGGGCATATTTGAGGGCCCAATGTATGGTAGTAGCTGATTCTTAGATCACACATACAGATCTCGATTGTAGGGCGGCCTCAATGAAACAACCCACCATGTACTCCTACATGGCCTCTCATCGATACCTTTACCAAATCGTGTTCAACACCTTACTCTCATCTTGACTCGATCATTTCCTCTAGCCATCACCGGATGAACCGGACGACCACGACTCTAAGCATAGCGAGGCATAGCAAGGTAGGAACAACACAATCATATGGCTCAATCAACTCCTACACATGCTAGTGGGTTTCATCTGAATTCTTGTGGCAATGACAGGTCATGCAAAGAAATGGGTTCAACTACCACACACACAGCAGTTTGAATCGCGTTGTCTTAATGCAGTAAAAGAGCAGGAGCAAGAACATGGGATTTTATCGGTATGATCAAATGGTTGGTTGCTTGCTGACGGGTCGGTGCCTTTGGTATTGCTCTTCGTCGGGGTTATCACGGTACTCCTCGAGGCGAGAACACTGCATGAGAAGCACCGATACACAAACATTACTAAACAGTATGCAACAATATGATGCATGCATGAGACATGGCAAAATGAGTGTGTTGGGCTAATGCAACTAAGAACAGATGGGTTTGAACTAATTTGAACCAAAGATTCAAAGTTCAAACTCATAAGTTGCCATTTAAAGTGCTTTATCTTGTTCTGTGATAAATAGCAGGTTAGCTTCTGTAAACATGCATGAAACTAGTACAAATGGAAAGATTGGATTTTTCTGATCATCTTTCATATATAATTTGTTTCATTTGGAGCTACAGATTAATTTCTATGAATTTTTGAAGTTTGAAACATTTTACGGAATTTCTGTGTAAAAAATAAATTCCAGTAATTAAATTACTGCGTCGACATTCGTTAGGATAGCGTCGATGGTCAGCAGGCTGGTCCAGTCAAACTGACCAGTGGGTCCCGCATGTCGATAGTCAATTAGATTAACTAAATTGTATTTAAACTAAGCTGGTTTAATTAGTGAAGGGGCCCACGTGTCATAGACCGAGTCAAAGGGCCCACCCGTGGTCAAAGTCAAGTCGGACACGCGGCGTCTAGCGGCCAATGGCCGAAACCCGGCGCGAAGTGCTTTGTCATTCCGGCGACCAAATGGGCGGAAGGCACCTCGTGTTCTTGAGGTGAGCGCGACTATTGGTGGTGGTGGTTGGGCTCGGGGTGGCGGAGTTGGCGCGGCGGCTTGGCGGCGCCGGAGTTCGGTTGAGGCGAACTTGTGGCTAGAGTGTGCGGTGAGGTGCGGGGAGTGCATGGCTAGCCTCAGCATAGCAGTGAGTCACGATGGACAAGGTGAGGTGGCGGAGGGTGGCGGGAAACACGTCGGCGGCGAGTCCTTGACAGCGCGTCTTGGTGAGCTTAGTGTGCTCGCTGTGGTGCACAAGCGAAAAAGAGGAAGGAAAGTTAGCCCAGCTCACTGCGGTCTTGATGGAGCAGACGGCGTGGTCGGGGACGAGCTGCTGCTGCGGCGGCGAAGGATCTCAGCGATGGCGGTTGGCGAGATTGGTCTGGCGGCTTGAGCCTTGTGGCCTTCGAGGCTCGGCTAGCTCGAAGAGTAGAGGGCGGCGGAGCTTGGACCTGAGTGGCAGCGGCGTGGAGGCGACGGAGGCTTCGGCTCTGGCAGCGGTCTTGGCGGCAGTGGCGTCGGCCATGGCGTGGGGCGCGAGGAGAGGCTGAGGCGAATGAAGATGTCCGGGAGGTTGGTATGACGTGGAGCTCGTCGAGCCAAGGCGGCGAGAAGAAGCGAGGCGGCGTGCAGCTACGTGGCGAGCTGCGGTGCTGCCGCCGAGCACCTTGGCTGCCTGCCTGGCGAGCCAAGCAGCTCGCTGGAGTAGTGTCCGGGCTGGGCCGGCCAGGTGGGCTGGCTGGTGGGCCTGTGGTGGCGCCAGGTAAGTTTTTCCCTTTTTTTCTGTTTCTGTTTTTATTCTGTAGGTTTGTTGAATTATTAAAAATACCTATGTCATTCCAAAATTCACCAAACTGCATCTGGTCCTTAGTTGGAATATTTCCAGCATGGAACATTTTAGTTTGGGAATATTTGAGCATTTGAAATATTTCATAAATTTTAAATGCCCAAATTCAAATACTTATGATTTAATTCAAAGACCTTAGGATGACCTAGGAAATTGTGCATCACTTTTGGCAGAGGTTCTGAACCAAGACAAAAATGATGGACATTTAGAAAAAGCATTCGGGTTCATCGAAAATATTTTAGTAAACCCTAGTTGGATTGAGGAGGGGCTGGGAGTTACTGTCATTCCCATTTCAGGTTTACATTAAAAAAAGTAGACATGATGCAACACTCTAATGCATGAACTAGCTAGGGTGTGACAACCCTCTCCCTTCCTCACTTCATTTACTCCGCTCGACCGCTCTCTCTCTCTCGAGCTCCTCAAACCCTAAGCGCCCGCCCTTCTCCATCATCGCCCGGTGAGGAAGAGCTTGCTGCCTCGACCTCCTCGCCCGTCGTACTTTCGCGCCCGATTCGGAAATCTTCACTCCGCCGCCCCGTAGCTGTCTTCCTCTGCCAGAGATTAGGGCGTGGGAGATCTAACTTTGACGAACTTCACATCTGTTCTTATCAGGTTCTTCGTGTTCTTCACTTGGGTAATTAAAAGTTACTTTTATTACTCACTTTGATTCTCAAACTTTCTGAAAATCTTCAAAGGTGTTTATTCTTCAAATCTTCACACATATGAACACCTCACACATCATATGATCTTGAACTATTTCTCTAAGCAATCATTTTCTTCAAGATTCCCTAATTGTGTGGATCTTGATCTGTACAACTCTGGAACCTAAGACAAGAGCGCTTAGTGAAATTCCTCAAAATTCATCTGGTCAAATTCCTCAAAACTTGTCTTTTGAAAAACCTTACGAGAGCATATGACCTCTCCAAATTCCTCGCACCTATACTCTGTTCACGGTACTCATATGCTGCTGCAGAATCACTAGGTTCTCATCAACTTAACTCATTTGCAGTGTTCCTCGAAGAAAAACTGCATACTTCTTCAGAGTGTTCATTGTTCAAATTCCTCATCTGAAGAATATGGCTGAAGGTAAAAGACCGCAGAAAGGAGGAAAAGAAGCTGAGGTCATGGTGCTTCGAGATCCCGGATGACATTTATAAGGACTATTGCACACTGATGAAGCCAAATTAGGCAAAGAAAACAAAAATCAGCGTAAAGTCGCATTAGGAGGATTGAAAGAAGATGGGCAAGAGAATGGAGAATGCAGATATGTGACTCCAAAGTACATGAAGAAATTTGCTTTAAATCCTCCATGCCCAAGAGCTCCATTGGCTTTGGCCAAGTAGCTGATCCCACCGACATCAAGCGTGGTGAGGACTTTCTGAAGAATGAGCTAGGCGCCAAGCTAAATTGGCAAGACAAGCCAAGGAGGCAGTGAAGAAATTCAATGAGGATTACTGCTTGCTCACTGCTGGCTGAGGCCTCGGTCGGGCCGAGAAATCTATGCCAAAAAGCACTGCTCGTAAGCCAAGTGCTTCACCAGCAGCGCCCTCACGGCCAAGTTCCTCAACAATGCCCTCACGGCAAATTCCTCCTGCTGCTCTTGCTCCACCAAAGTCCTCAAAAGCTCCTTTAAAGTCCTCAGCTCCTGTGCATCGGCTACATGTCAAAGGACTGCTGGTTTCTCGATTGCCTCTGGTGTCTCGGCAAGTTCCTCGGCTGCACCAATTTCCTCATCAGGCCCCACACTTGTTGAAGACTAAAGCAACAGTGGGCGCGGTCCTCGGCCAAGTCCAAGAAGAAAGCAGTCGCATTCCATGTGCCTCTCGATGATGAAGCCGATGATGAACTTGCGAAATCATCGAGACAGAGCAGTGAAGGCCGCTAGAGCCAAAGGCACATCTGTGCCCTTGCTTTTGGATCGAGGAAGATCCTCGACTACATTGACCTCGGCACAAGGATCCTAACACCCCTATGCCTGATTTTCATCGACTCTGGTCAAAGTCACATCTTGACCCATTTCATCACTCAAGAGAAATGGAAGTTTGAAAAAGGCAGAGAGATCAAGCGCATAATCTGAAAGGAGCTCACGAAGAAAAATGTTGTCGAGAATGACACGAGGAACTTCTCAAGGCTCGATCTGAAATTCAAGCCCTCGGCAAAGACTTTGATGCCTAGTATGCTGATTGGCAAGGCCAAAGTAAGATTCATCAATCGGCGAAGAAATTCACAAATGTTGCAGCCCCATCGCAACAAGAAAATCTTAGCTGCAGATTCTGCTCAGCTTCTTGAAGAACATGCGGCACTGCGATGACTTCTGACTCTTTGGAGAAAATGCTAGTTCAGGCTGATGACTCCATTCCAGCCGCTGAAGAAATTGCGGGGCATCCACTAGTGGTGCGCTGAAAAAGCGAAGAAGCGAAGCTGCATCGATTGCGCTGAAGAAAATCAACAGATTCCTCGGCTCCTCCTGCGCCTACACCAACTCCAATTCTTCCATCGCCTATGATGTGAAAAAACCAAGGCTGTAGAAGCGAGCTGCGGTGAAGAAAAGGAAGGCATCAGGTGCATTTGAATCTTCGGCTGCGAAGAAAATGAAGCCAATGACCAGCTCACTCGAAAATCCAATTGATGCTGTTCCAATTTCCTCTATGCCATCAAAGGACCTTGTTCCTTTTGGAAGACTATGTGATCCCAAGCGGATCGATGAAGAAAATCATTCTGCTGCCCGTCGGGCAGATTGATGAAGAAATTGAAGTGAATGCTATCCCTTGGCGCGGTCATTTCCTCACCTATGCCTCGGTTCACGGTGAAGAGGCTGGTGTTGAGAAGTGAAGATGAAGATGTGGATATAGGATGCACCACACCGGTGGTGAATGATGACTTTTGGGAAAGTCAGCATCCCAATACTCCTCTCTTCACCCCTATCCAACAGATTCCTCTGTCCCCTGCAACAACAGTTCAACTGGGCTCTGAAGAAACTCATCCCACTCCCTCTGTGCATGAAGAAATTCCAGCCACTAGTGCTGAAGAACCTACTGCTGCTGATCATCAGGTTGCACAAGAAGAGGAACCAGAAATTCCTCAGCCTAAAGTACCTGAGCTCGCGATTCCTGAGGTGGTGATGCAACTCACTGACATCCCTCTGCCAAAGCCGAAAAATCCGTACTCAAGCAAACAGAAGTTCAAGGCTGAAGACTTCTTTTCCGAGCATGTATTCTTCACTGACTACACACCCCTATGACTCTGCTCGAATAAGGAAGAGGCGTTTCTGGACTGCTAGTCAAGCCAATTTCTATTCCTCAGTGCTGTTTGACAAAGACAGAATCTTTGATCATGAACATATTCCTCACGTGGATATGGAATCTCTGCCATGCTTCGAGCCAGTCCTCAGGTTCTTCACGATGCAGGATTACTCAATTTCTGCACTGGCATCTGTGATTGGAATGAAGAACTCATTCTTGAGTTCTCGCTACTTGCATATCACTTGGAACCTTGAAGATGTCAGCTCATGGGTGTTGGATTGGATGACTAAAACACTCACTACAAGGCACCGGCAGCTGAATTGCCGTGTCCTTCCTCTCGATCCTCCCCATGACGATTACGCGTTGCATCTCTGATGACCCTAAACTGACAAATCACTATATGCAAGTGCTCATGAAGCCTTTGAAGCTTGGACAGGCCCCTCGTACCAAATTCCTCGTCAGGGAATTACTCTATGTGCCTCGGACTGTCTATCGCATTCTGACGAAGACAATGAGTCCTATCAAAGGCCACGACTCAAATGATGAAGAAGTCATTGGCATCATGAAGAATATGCTTTTCAACATCATTCATGGCGTTCCCGTCAACTTCCATGATTTCTTCATGAGGACTCTGGCCAATATTGCTATGTCACCATTCGAGCTGAAGCCCTATGCTCCTTGATTATGAGATTCATCGAGGTAAGATCTTCCTTTGAATTACAAAGTGACACTCTGAACCACGGTAGCTACTTGCCTCCCATTGAAGTCCTCAAGCGGACGGTTTCATCGGTGATGATAAAGGCAAGGCTGCTGCGGTGATCAATGAAACGATTCGTCCATTGGATGGTCAATTTACTTTGGCTGCATCTTACTCTATCAATGGCGACTACTGCCACACATGACCTTGCCGCATAAATACCTCGACCAAGCAAAATCCTCAAGCCACGGCACCGGGGTGATGGTGACCGTGAGTTACTCCTCGGTCTTCATCGGAAGGTTGATCGCAATCACAAATGGGTAAGCGTCGGTTTGGTGCACTTCTTCACAATATGACCTCAACACACAATGCGGTGAAGAAGAACCAATACTACCTTCATGAAACCTTCAACCCTTTTGGGCTGTCCTCACTCATGTCTATAAGCGTTGAAGAACTGAAAACTATGGGTCTCAAGGAAGAATTTGGTGATGCGCACCTCCTCAGAAGAAATTCAAGAGGTCAAAGTTCCTCCAATGGTGGCCAGCTCTTATTCTTCATCGCGTGCAGCAGATGAGTATGAAGATTTGGGCGACAACTGCGGCAGGCCTGCTACAACAAACAACCCGAAACAATGGCGCTCCTCCATCGACTTGAAATTCTTCAGGGGCATTAGTCCTCAGTTTCAATCCCTTTGGTCATTTGATGACAAAGGGGGAGAAATCTGAGTTAGTCTTCAAGCGGGTCTATATTAAGGGCATTTTTTAAGTTACAACTCTCGTTCTTTTGAAACTTTTATTTGGATCGAGTTGTAATCTTAAACCCGATGGTGCGCTGATACTTTTGTTGCACTATGCTCTGATACTTTTGATGCTTTATTCGGCATGCTTATTCCTCGTTAATGTTATTGCCGCATCTTTGAATCTCATCGAGGCACCATATTTCATCATGCATTTCAAATTCTTCATATTATATATCAAATCGTGTATGAATTACAAGATATAGGGGGAGATCTCCATGATTCAACTCTTCAAATGTGCATTGCCTCAAAAGCAAATTCCTCACTATGCACATCTTCAGGGGGAGTTCTTCTATATCTTGCAATCAAATTCCTCAATATCAGTATTTACACTTCATATGTTTATCCTGTTGAAAATTTAACCTATGTTGTCATCAATCACCAAAAGGGGAGATTGTAAGTGCATCTAGTGCTTATAGTGATTTTGGTGTCTTGAAGACTTATAGGTTAAGGGACTAATCGTTTGTGAGTGTACACAGGTCTATAAGTCTATGAGGAGTCTGATATTTCTGAGAAAGTCGACCCCTAAAATGAAGTTCTTGATGAAGGCGTTGATATTCTCAAGACTTTACGAAGACTTTGAAAGTGAAGAAATTGGTGTGACCTTGAAGACTTGGTATTCATTTGAGGAACATGAAGCGTGAAGACTTTTGTTTTCGTAGTTTCATTTTCTCTTTCTTGAGTCATAAAACACCGTCTTTGTTAAAGGGTCGAGGAAATACTAAGGAAAAATTTCCATGTGATGCTCAACCCAAAACCAAACCCTACCAATCCTTGAGTGAAGCCTTTGGAAATCTCATACAGATTCGATCACTTTCTTGATGTGAGAGATGAAGTTCTTACAGTGTTGATGAATTTGTTACGGTGAGGAGTTAGGAATTCGCCAGTCTGAATTGCCTACGATGAGAACATGATAATACGAGGAATTTGAGAGTCAAATTTCCGACCGTTCTTGTGTTCTTGGCATGACTGTCCCAAAATATCTTATCCACCTAACGGTCATATCATTGAAGAGCATTTATGTCTTATCATGTCGGGATGCTCCCTAGGCTATAAATAGCCGCCCCTACAACCACAAGCTGGTTGGCTGCTCGAAGAACTTGACACTTGTCATTTGAGAGCAACCCATCCTCAAGGGACTTTGGCGAAAATCATCAAGTGAGGAAAACCATAAACCAAACCCTACAAACCCAAAGTGATTGAGCATCCTTGAAGAAATTGATCTGTGTGGATCCGGCGCTTATTACCTTTGAAGGTGTGCTTCTTCAGGGCGGTTAGGCGTCATGGTCTAGAAACATCAAGAGGAATTGTGGATCGCCGAGTGACCAAGTCTGTGAAGGTTTGGAAGTTGCTGAAGACTTACCACAGTGATTGGGCCGAGTCTGCGTGACCTTAGTTCAAGGAGAATCGGTGAGGACTAGGTGTCTGAGCTGCGTGCTTTCGGCGACTTCGGTGTCGGGGCTGTGTGTCCTCGAGTTTAAATACTCAGCCGCTCCAACCCGGACATACTGGCTGAGACAGCAGTTGGAACTGGTTTACCAAATCATTGTCTTCACCAACTAACTGGTTCTATTTCCTCAACCCTCTCATTTCCTCATTACTGTGTTGAGTGTTTGTTCATATCTGTGCTTGAAGACTTTGATTGAAGACTTTCTCAAATTCCTCAGTTCAATTTCTTCAGTCTGTTTGTCTTCATCTTGTGTTATCATGTGATTACGCTTTCTGTACTCTGTGCTAGTCTTCATTTAATCATGATGACCATGCTTGTATTCTGTTATGCTTACTTCTGAGTACTTATTCCGCTGCTAGTAGTTCTTCGCTAAGGAATTTTCTCACCAGAAATTCCTCAGTGAAGAATTCATAAAAATCGCCTATTCACCCCCCCTCTAGTCGATATAACGCACTTTCATCCCCCCTGCTTCGGCAGTGTGCAGCCCTTTCGGCTTCGAGCTCTTCGGCCGCCCTCGAGGCAGCCGCATCACTCCTTCCGGCTTGCTCCTTGGCTTGAGCAAGTTCTGCCGAAAAGCTCTCCACAGCAGCGGCACCATCTGCGTCAAGCACACATATTGTAAGGGGTGGGATTCGGCTCCCTTACTAGGTGACCACGGAAAAGAAACCTACCTTGCGACTCGTCAAGTCGCCTGTTGACTAGCGCGATGTCCGCATCCGCAACATCGAGTTGCAACTTTAGTTCGGCAACTCCATTAGTCCGGCTAGCCACCGAACTATCCGCCACCTGCATAGGAAAGGCGAAAATCAATACCTGGGATTTTGATCCTCGGCACACTGTCGTTCTCGACACCCTACCGAGTCTCAGGGGCTACTATCTATACAGGACACACTTTATGTGTAAAACTGTCAAAGGGTATGTCATTTTTACGTACCTCAAACCCCGCCAGCAAACTCCTGACGGCATCATGCAATCCGCCTTCGACGGATGAAATCCTTTCAATCACCGTACTCATCGATTGTCGGTGACCTTTGAATGGGCGCCCTCTCAAGCAGATCCTTCAGCTCCCCGACCACACACGGTTGGTGCGAACTATTCAGCCTGCGGACTGAGGATACCCTCCATGATGACACTTGAGGCTCGTCCGCCCTATCCGATGGTGCTGCGAAGGAGGCGTCTCGCTCTCCATCATCTCTGGGCGGAGTTCCCCGAAGCGAGCTCATCGAGAAGGGCGGAGATCCGAACTACAAGGTAAAAACTTAAGTTATCCTCAAAAGCACAAATAGGGATGTCCTTATTACAAAACTCCTTTTTTCTACTTACGGCTCATTTGGAGGCTGATTCTTTAGGGGAGACACTGCGGCGGAGTCTCTCGGACGCATGACCCTCTGGTGAATTTCTTTCCCGCTTGGGGCTTTGGCCTCGGGTTTTTAGGCGGTCCTCTTCTCCCCTTGGAAGGAGGATTCTCGATCCCCCTTCCTCACAAGCCTCCTTGGTTGGCGGTAGTTCCTCTGTTCTCCCCTTAGCCTTCCTATGAAGGCGCAACCTCCAACATCTGACCCAGCCACGGGATCCAGCCGGATCTCTGGGAGGGCGGACACCGTATCAGCTTTGCTTGCGCTATCCACTCCTGTTTAGAGGCAATTGGTCAAGGAGAATCATAGAAAGGCAAACAAGCGGTGTGTCCAGACGCGGAGCTACTTACTTGTGTATCCAGGCGATTGCAGCTTAGGCGGCATCCTCGGTCAATTCGGACCGCCTCTCGTGATCCGAAGAACAATTGTACATCTCCATGGTGTCGTACCCATGAAGTGTTGGAGAATCCATGGTCCCTCGGATTAAACTCCCACAGCTGGAGAGGCGGCGTTTGCGAGGCGGGAGGCGCCTAATCAGCATGACCTGCATCACCACGACGGATCGATCTCCCTCGCTTGGAGGTCTTGAATCCGGCCCTGCGGTAGGGGCACGTCCTTTGCGGCCCCAGTTGAGCCCTTGGCTAACCCATGACATCGATCGCTGTGGAGGCCAGCGGAAGATGGGTGGCGGCTTCACTGCTGCCCACAGGAGGCGGTTATGTAGAACCCTCCCGCTGCCACAAGCTGAGCTCCTCTGGAAAGAGCCCTCGGGCCATGGGCGTCGGCCCTTGACTTACAACCGCCCGCCGCCTCTGCTTGGCGCCCTCGATCATCTTGGCTCCACATGAAGGTCTTAAGCCACAAGCGAAGTGAGGGGTAGCGGAGGAAGGCCATGACGACAATGAATGAAGAGATATGGAGGATGGACTCGGAGCCAAGTCGTGGAATTCCAACCCATAGTAAAACATGAGCCCTCTAACAAAAGGATCCATCGGAAGCCTAAGCCCGATGGAGGTGGGATCTAAACCGACATACTCGCGGGCTCGGGGTGGGGATGACTTGCCCTTGGCGGGCAACCTGTCTGAAATCTCCTAAGTCAGTGCTTGGCCTCTCGCAGCTTTAGCACGTCCTCTTCCGTGGCGGAGGAGGCATCCACCGACCTATAGGTGGAGCGGACATTGTTGAAGGTTGAAGCACTTTCGAATCTGGGGCTCTGGGTGTTGGAACTCGGGGCAAGGAGAAGATTCGATGGAGGATTGAAGAAAGAAGCGAGCCTTGGTCCCATTATAAAGAAGGAGAATACCAGAGTTGTCCCGTGACCGTTCGAGACTCGCCTCCGATGGGGGCGTGGTAGCGAACGCGGTTGGGTTACCCGTCCGTATTGATGGGAATCGAAATAAGGGAACGATCTCTGCCCGACAAGGCGTGCCAAGAAACCGCTTCTAAGCTAAGCTGAGGTGGTATAATAAAAAGCGATTCGAGTAAAGGCTTGGTGGTGGTATGGCGTCATGCCACAAAATCGTCGGCAGATTGAACTTGTGTACATATTATTCTCTCTCGGTGGAATGTAGAATTTATTTTGCGAGCGGACACTATCTGGTGTTCACAATCTTCTATGAATTATTAGTAGGAGGAACCCTCCTTGCAATGTCGAACAATATCGCGCCCGGACTCATCGTCATTGAAGCCTGGTTCGAGGAGCTCTTGAGGAGTCTGGACAGGGGTGTCGAATAGCGAACTATCATCATCGGCGGACTCCAAGACTATGAAGATACAAGATTGAAGACTTAGTCCGTGTCGGATGGGACTTTCCTTGGCGTGGAAGGCAAGCTTGGCTATCTGGATATGTAGATCTCCTACCATTGTAACCGACTCTGTGTAACCCTAGCCCTCTCCGGCGTCTATATAAACCGGAGGGTTTTAGTCCGTGGGACACACAACCATTACAACAATCATACCATAGGCTAGCTTCTAGGGTTTAGCCTCCTTGATCTCGTGGTAGATCCACTCTTGTACTACACATATCATCAATATCAATCAAGCGGGAGTAGGGTTTTACCTCCATCGAGAGGGCCGAACACAGGTAAAAACATCGTGTCCCTTGTCTCTGTTACCATCCGCCTAGGCATACGATCTGGACCCCCTACCGAGATCCGCGGTTTGACACGACAGTTGTCATTTATGCAGGTTCGGTGACCGCCCTCAAGGGTCCTGTCGATTGTCAAAACCAGCGGATCTCGGGTGAGGTCCCGGTATGCGTCTAAGCGGATGGTAACAAGAGGCGAGGACACAATGTCTTTACCGAGTTGAGCCCTCTTGATGGAGATGAAGTAGATCTACGAGATCAATGAGCTAAACCCTATAGCCTATGGTATGATTGAATGTGTCCTCGGACTAAAGCCCTCGGTTTATATAGACACGAGAGAGGCTGAGTTACTGAGTTACAGATCTACAAGGATCCTTCAAGCAGTCTTCAAAGTAGAAGTCGGCGGATATTGATCAGGACCTAGTCGAGGACTCCTCGTAGGACAGTCTTCAATGATGATAAGTCCGGATCGGCATTGCAAGGTTCCTCAGAATAATCCGGAGAAGATAATGAACACCGGGATGTGTCGACTCTGAAAAATAAATTCCACATTCAACGTATGAAATATAACATATACAGATTCAACCTGCTGGCGTATTATGTAGCGTCATCTGCGCTACCAAGCCCTTGTTTGAATTGTTATACCACCTCATGCGTTTAGCGGCGGTTTCTAACGCGTCTGTCAGCAGTCGTGTTCCCCAGATTCTCATCAATCGCGCGTGGGTAACAACAGCGCCATTGATGGTGGCGCTTGGGAGATAGCGAGTTTTACCCGGGCGGTGAGGGCGCATAATTTCGTCGCCTATATATAAGGGATAAGTTTACCTTCTCACCTCGCCCTCTTCCTCCTTTGCTTATCCATCCCTGCGAACTCAAGCTCCAACGCATGAGCTCGCACATCTCACCTCGACCCTTCTCCAAATATATGCGGAGGGAGGCAAATGGATGGCCTCCACCGCCAGGAGGAGGACATCACCAAGCTGCGTGGCGCGGATACCTTTCGGTGACATCGCGCGCCGGCTGCCCGGCGGGTAGCTCATCCCTACCCGGGGCCTCATGAGAGGTCGTCTTCCTTCCCCACTTCCTCCACGGACTGGGCTTTCCGCTCCATCCATTCGTCCAGGGGCTCATGTTTTACTCGGCCTGAATTTCCCACGATCGGTGCGAACTTAAATCCTCAACATCTCGGGGTTTATCGTGGGTGTGCGAGGCCTTTCTCTGCATCGGCCCGCCGACCTGTGGCTCAAGACCCTCAACGTCAAGCGAAGGTTGTGAAGGGGCATAGCGGAAGCGGGCGCCATGTTGGGCAAGCTGCCCGCGTCCCTTAACTAGAAAGGACCTTCGTGGATTCCGTCAAGGGGTGGCAATCGGGGTGGTTCTACATCCTGAGCAGCGAGCCTACATGGCGGCCCCGAATTCAGATCTGGAATCCCCGCAGCTCACCTCCTAGAAAGAAGGGCTTGCGGTGGGGTGATCCGGTGGAGGTGGCGGGACTGCGAGCCTGCATCAAGCTGGTGAGCAATAGGCTTCGGCTCGTCGGCGTGGTCGAGTCATGCTCCTCGCGGATTCTCCGTGCCAAACGGGCATTTACTCTGTGGGAGTTTAATCCGGAACAGCACCGGGCGTTGGCGGGCTCTTGATACAATGTATGAAGGCGCTGGAGGTGCTGTTCAAAGCGCCAAGCCCCCACATCGCGACCGAAGACAGCGGATTCAGCTCGCGATCTCCGGTGGCGAGGTAAGTGATTCGACCCATTACGGGACACTTATAGTAGTTAGATTGACTCTAGCGAGGTTTTAATCTACCTCTTCCTTTGGCGGGACTGGATGGAGAAGGCCAAGCTGCTTATCAGCCCGGCTCCCATGCGGAAGAACCGGTGGATGCCGCTTAGCGAGGCTGCTGGTCCGGCACCGTTCGTGGTGCGGAGAAGAAAACCAAGAAGGTGGCGCGGGGACTCGAAAGAGTTCCGTGTCGAGCGTCGATGCGATGAGGACTCCTCCCGAAGGCGAGGAGGAGGAGGAGATACTCTCTCCGGAGGAGGAGAGAGAAGGAAGAGCCTCCCCAATCGAGGCGGCGAAGGGTCAAGAGGAGAACTATCCCCGGACAGTTCGCCAACATCAATGTTGGCGAGGAAAATAACCTCAAGGGCGGTGTCGGCAGGATCGTAAGTATTCAGATCATTTATATGCATTACATTGTATGTCGTGTAGTGTCCTTCTAACGCGCATTCTGCCCGTAGTCCGGCCGTTGGCGATCTTCCGACTTCGATGGCGGGTCTTTGGCGCCGTCGGATGTAAATTCCATCCCGACTGCCTCTACCTTGTCGGCGAGGCGGCGAGGCAGAATCCCGAGAGGACCCGCCGGAGGAGGCTCCGGAGGTGCCGTTAGGCAACCCGGACTTCGTGCGGACTCCACCTCGGAACCCGCGATGGTCCCGAGTCCGACAGCGGACCCTTGAAAGAAGGGCAGGACCGTGGCGCCCGGCGACCTCCGTCAACGGGCGCGGATAACTTCTTTGGGCGCTTAAAAGCGCTTCCATCGAGGAAGAACACCGCACTCTCATGGGTGCGGTGATTGAAAGATCGGCTTCGCCAAGGCGAGCTAAGCTGAAGCTGCAACAGCCTTCTAACAGGCTTTGAAGTAAGTTTTAAAATAATGTAATGTAATACCGCATAGACAGTAGCCCCGATGCTTAGTTGGTGTTGGAAGGAAAAGCGGACTAAGGATCAAACAAGATATCTGTGAGGTTGCTAAAAATATGTCAATATGGGTTTGCAGGCTGCCTTTGTTGACCTCTGCCACGTGCTTGGCGGAGGTCAGTCGTGAAGAAGGACCTTGGCGGTGGGCAAGAGCTCGGCCATGCCAAGAGGCAGCTCAAGGAAAAGAAAGTGAATAACACCACTTTTTTAAAAAAAGGTACCTTACAAAAAGGGTTTTGGTTGCAAGCGAGATTAATAAGGATAATATATGTAATCGGGGGCCACTAACGAGGTGGCAGCCACGAAGGATGCGTGTCCGTGGCGAGCATAATCTGACCCCTGAGCGGACTGGCGAAGAAGCAAGCGGCCTTGGTGGCGGAAGTTCGGCAAGAGCTCCGGGCTCTCATGGAAAAGCATGAGAGTTTGGGCGTGACTCAAGACTCGAGAGTCGAGCTTGCCTCGGCTCTCGAAAGTGTAAATCCGCCAAGGCCGAGGCCCGAAGGCCCACCGGAGGTAGAGGACATGAAGAAGATAGCGGGCGTAAGGCGTTTTCATGCGAGCAAGCATGTTAATGTAAATTACGGATACTTACAATTCGGAGCTCTCGGGGCATTTGCGGATCTGCGGCGTAGTCGCTGATGCCGCCGCATTCTATCATGGCGAGGAGGGAGCTCAGCGGAGAAGGTCTTCGGTCTCGGTATCTTTGAGGCCGGCCATCCAGTGCCCCAAGCGACCAGTGAAGCAGTGGTCGAACTCCTAAGGTGGCGAGGAGGCCATGTAGGGCCTCACAGTCCGGCTGTGGCTGGGCAGGCCATGCTGGCAGCTACTTTGGCCTAGTGTGGCGGCTAGTGGATGCATGCCCCAGGCTGGATGTAATCAAGCGCTCGCTTTGCATTGAAAGGCGCTCGTCGGGCCCTTGCCGCATAAAAGGTGCAATGGGGCAAACTGGATGCGGGCTTCTCACGGATCCGCCCGCCCGAGCAAGGAGCATCGCCATACGCGGGCGATATTATAAAGTTGTCTGAAGGGAGCCTGCGATATGCGGATGAGTGCCCCTTAATGTAGTGAACTTCGCTGTGTTTTTATCTGTCGCTGAAAACTTCGTTTATATGCGCTATGAACAACAACTTGTTGAATTTAAAATATTACCTTCTATGCGGCCGTTTATAAAATCGAGAGATGGCAAGTCGTTGGCTTCAGCCCCGAGCCACAAGTCTGGGGTGTTGGTGATAAACTTGAGCACTCTTGTTCCCATTATTGGGTCCATCTAGGGGCGCTCAACCACGACGAACAAGGCAACCGGACTTATAGTGCTTAAACACTCTCCTTAGCCATAGAATTCTATAATTTTAAATTTGGTGAAGCCCCAGTATTGGAAGGCGAATCCAGGCGCTATCCATATCGTCGGACATCATCCGAACTTCGCTCGAGCGGCATGAGCCTTTAAGGACTCGAAGAACCTCTCGAACAGCGACCAGTCTCTCGCCTTATCATGCCGGTCAGTTTAGCTTTCTCCTTGGCGTTAACCCGGCTCAGCAGGCGCAATCGTGATGGTTCTCCAGTGCTACCTTAGCCGGCGGAGCGGAATGTAAGGCACCAAAACATGGGGCGGACAGACCCAACTATTGACCCAAGACATGATTGGAGCTGATTCATATAATGCTATAAGTTGAGGTGCCGCACTTGTGAAAGTGTTCGGACTTAATCACGCCATAATCTGGGAGCGAAGCCCTGGCGTATTCGGCCATACCAGCGTATCTGGTGCAAGATGTCATATAATGAACATATAAAAGATAGCATAATTGCCATGGAAAGGTAATGTACTTGCAAAAGGAAGTGCTGCGTTATTTATGGAAGAAGATGCGCTAATAAAGCGGACTGATACGAATAGTCTTGATAAGCAAGGGATTTGGACTAAATTAACATGTCCCCTCGAGGATAAGCTGCAGACTTGGTGTATGTAATGAATTTAATGCTCGTAATGGAGACCACACGAGTGTTAAATCGCAGCCTTCTTTAATCCCATTTGTTGCATCGTGAGTTGGCAAGTTTGTCATCGGCAGGGCTTACGGTTAATGGAGTCCTATATCATAAAGAGGAAAAGATAAAAAGTGAAACCAAAGGCGCTCGCATGAATACTGGTGTGGTCGACCGCACTCTTTGGTCCTTGTGGTTAAGCCCCTCCCTAGCCCATGGTATCTCCAAAGCGTAATGATATCTGGAGTGTTATTCTTGTGATCATCTTGTGAGGCGAGGTTGGGGCAATTACTCTGGCGTGCTCTGATCGTGCCAGGTGGTCTTGGTTAGTGTTGCTCCGGGCGCGCTTTAATGTATCCGGCTTTTTAATTGCCGGACTAGAGAATTGCTGTAGAAGGCTGCTCTGTATTTACGCGCGAGCATTGGATGTTCCTCCGTTCGGAGGGCGTTCCATATTCCCATTGACCGTAATGACTCCACGAGGCTGGCATCTTGAGCTTTAGGTATGCATAATGTGGCACGCGTTGAATTTTACAAGCAGCGGTTCGTCCAAGCAGGGCATGATAGCCGCTTCTGAGCAGGACTATATCAAAGATTAACTCTTAGCCGGAAATTATCCGAGGATTGAAGACCACTTCGGTGTGGCGAACTGTCTACAGTTGGCTTCCACTCACTGGGATGACACCTTTAAAGGTTGTTTTAGTAGGTTTGATCTGGATGGGTCTATGCCCATTTGCGCCTTGTGTCTGATAAAGCAGGTTCAGGCTGCTGCCGTCGTCCATCAGGACTCTTGTGAGGTGAAATCCATCGATGATTGGGTCTAAGACCAATGCGGCGAATCCGCCATGGCGTATGCTGGTCGGATGGTCTCGTCGATCAAAAGTGATCGGACAGGAGGACCATGGGTTGAACTTCGGGGCGACTGGCTCCATCGCGTGGGCGTCCGTGGTCGCGCTTCCTCTCCCTCTTGGGTATATGGGTCGCGTAAATCATATTCACCGTCCGCGCTTGTGGAAACCATACATCCTCTATTGTTCGTGGCGGGTCTCTTCCTCGTCGTCGCTATTTAGCCTTGTCATTGTGTTGGCAATTAACTTTGCCAGCCTGCTTGAACACCCAACAATCTCTATTGGTGTGATTAGCTGGCTTTTTGAAGTGCCATGTATCGGCATGGCGGTCGAGTATTCGGTCCAGATTGGGCGGACCGAAGTTGTTCTTTTAAATGGCTTCTTCCGTTGACGGGTTTGGAGCCTCGGAATCCGGCATTGGTATCGTATCCTCTTTGTAAATCGCCGTTAATGCGGCGTTTGTTTTGACTTCGGCGTGACCTGCCGTTGTTGTCCTTAGTATCCGGACTGCCAGAATTTTTGCGGAGATTGTTGCTCACGGGCTAGCCAGCTGTCCTCTCCCGCTGGCGGGTCATTGCGATGTGAGGGCTGCCATGGATTTGGCTTCTCCTGCCCGGTGCGGGCTAGCCATTCGTCCCGGATGTTATGTTTGAAGGCTGCAAGGGCCTCCGCATCCGGACGGTCGGCGATTTGATTTTTCTTCGTCAAGAACCGTGTCGAATTATGCGGCGATTCGTCAGCTGCTGAATAATGTGGCTTAGGTCATCGGCGTCGGTGGTGCACATATGTACCTTGGAAGTTATCAAGGAATGCGGCCTCGGTCTTTAACACCAATTGACTCTGCGGGCAGGCTGTTAAGCCAATGCCGAGCTGGTCCTTTAAGCTTGAGTGGGAGATATTTGATGGCATGGAGATTGTCGCGCGGGCCATATGGATGTGGAGAAGATAATCTTGATCCACACGCGAAGTCTGTTATGCGATCGTAAGATTCGATATTCTGAGTTTGAACCCTTGGGGATCGATGATCCATTACTTCGTCGATGAAGCATAGCGGGTGTCTGGCGCCCTATATTGAGCAATATCGCGGCGCAGCTCGAGAACCTTTATGCGCTATGTTCGGCCCGGCGGCGTTATGTCCGGCTCGGCGGTATTAAATCGTGGGTCGTAGAGGCATACGTGATCCATAGATGGATCTGGATTGTCTTGCTTTGTCCTCAATATGTCTACGCAAGTCCGGTAGCGTTCCTTTTGGCCGTACTCTTGGATCGATGCGGAGTGCAGTTTTGGCTGGGGCCTGAATGCCTCTCTGTCGCGACCACGGGGTGGTCGGTCAGCCATGTCGTGCACTGGTGATGAAGGTATGTATGCTTCCTCCTCTAATCGGGGGAGCAGCTTGCGTCTTGGATAACTTTTGGAGGGGAGTTCAAGTTTATACTCTTCGGCCGCGAGGACCTCAGTCCATCGATCGGCTAGCAGATCTTGATCGGCTTGGGCTATTGCTGCTTTTTCTTTAGGCTATTTGCCGTGGCTATGAGCCTGCGCTGAAGCGTTCTTGTTGACGGGATCCTCGGGTATGGCGAATTCATCATCGTTGAGGCTTGCTTCGTCTTGGAGGAGGCATATAGTTATCATCCTCAACCCCTTAAATCGCCATACATCGTGAGGGCTTGCCTGCGTCCTCTGCGCTGAGTCTTGCGAGGAGGATCGTCTTCGGCACTCTCCGGTGTTATTGTCTCCGTGCGGAATCTCCATTCTTGTTGTGGCGGGATTTAGGCGGCGCCCGCTGGCCTTGGCGTTTGGGTTGTTTCTTTAGAGAATCTTCCTCCGCTGCTTTTCGCCATCCCTTCTTTTGGGGTATCCACCATGTAGGCGTCGTATGGCGAGGTGGCCTTCCGATTGCCACTGTGGGCGCTGGGTCTGATTAAATCTCGGCATCGTCGTCCATAGCGTCGATGTCGTCGAATCGAAGTCTAGCATGTCGGTTAGATCCTCGGCGGTGGCTATAAAGTGGGTGGTGGGTGGGCTTTGAATTTCTTCGTCGTCCGAACTCAACCGTCACAGCCATAGTCCGGCCAGATTCTCTGATAGCGAAGATGCTTGAGAATTCAGGATATCGCCAAAAGCGAGTCTTTGGAAAGATGTCGGCGGTGAATTCCATAACGGCGCCCAATCCAGTTTAATTGGCTGGGCGCGGGAGGCTCGAGTCGGCGAGAGTCGGCGCCTCGGGATCACGAGTTCGCGAGGACAAGACTGGTATTCGGCTCCATCGCCGTGGATGTTCAAGCCCCGGTGGCGTCTATCCACCGGCCCTCGACATGGGCAATCGGCTCGGGCTAGTGGCGGGCGGATCGAATCGCGACCACCAAAGGCCTTTGTCCGTGGCGAGCTAGATGATGCCCATCGTCACGGTCTGCGGCGCTTGGCTGTGGCTCGAGTCCGTCGATGATCAAGTCTCCGCGGTCATCGGCCGTGAAGTTAAGCTTCGAATCGACTGGCGGCCGGCGCAGCTTCGATCTGCTCGGATGGCCAAGAGAATTGGCCCGCAGCGCAAAACCGCCGAATATGAAGATCTGTCGGGAGAAAAGTCTCACCACGGACAGCGTTGATGGTTGAAGATGCCATCGAGCCTATCGGTGGCGACACGGAGGAACTCTCAATGAAAGCACCAATGTCGATTGTCAAAACCGGCGGATCTCGGGTAGGGGTCCCGGCTGTGCGTCTAGGCGGATGGTAGCGAGGAGGCGAGGACACAAGGTTCGGGCCCTCTTGATGGAGGTAAAACCCTCGTCTGCTTGATTAATATTGATGATATGGGTTGTACAAGAGTAGATCTACCACGAGATCAATGAGGCTAAACCCTAGAAGCTAGCCTATGGTATGATTGTTGAGATGTAATGTTACATCCTCACGGACTAAAGCCCTCTGGTTTATATAGACACGGAGGCTAGGGTTACCAGTCGGTTACAATGGTAGGAGATCTACATATCCGTATTGCCAAGCTTGCCTTCCACGCCAAGGAAAGTACCTTGGGACACGAGCAGTCTTCAATCTTCTATCTTCGTAGTATGGGAGTCCGGCGGATATTGATAGTCGATCCGGACACCCCTAGTCGAGGACTCCCTCGGTCCTTAGTGGAATCACGGCATCTTGCATTGTCTGAGGCGTGAGGAGATTCTGATGGCCCTAGTGGCTTCTTGGGGGCGTTGTGCCTCCACACGCTCCAAGCGGAGATTAGCATCCGCAAGGTGTGAACCGGGATACATCATCGTCTCTGTGTGCCTCGGTTATCTCTTACCCGAGCCCTTTACTTATGCACTTTACTTTGTTATAGCCATATTGTTCTTTGTCATATCTCTTGCTATCACATAGTTGCTTATCTTGCTTAGCATAAGTTGTTGGTGCACATAGGTGAGCCTAGTTGTTGTAGGTTTTTGCTTGACAAATTAACTATTAGGTTTATTCGCATTTGTTCAAGCCTCTACGTAATTATTTTAAAACACCTATTCACCCCCTCCTCTAGGCGACATCCACGATCTTTCAATTGGTATCGAGCCTCGTCTCTCTTTGTTGGGCTTAACGCCTAGAGAGTAAAGATGTCGACTAGGGATTAGGATTCTCGACACTCTTAGTTTTGATGGCACAAATTTTGATGGTTGGGTAATTCACATGCTTAATCTCTTTAGGGTCATGGACCCAAATTTAGAAGCGAATTGTAGATATGGGTTTTTCTCCTCCAAAGGATCCCCAAATATTATGTTTAGAGGATGAGAAAAACTCTTATCTCAATGCTCAAGCTTCTAATGTGCTTTTCGATGCTTTGAGCAATGTAGTTATATTTGAACTCATGCTGTTCCGGGATGCTCATGAGTTGTGGACAAAGCTTCAAGATAAATATGGTGTGTCCAAGATTTGTGGGGATGATTGTTCTCCCTCCACCTCCGGTCGTATAGTCTTCTCAACTTCTTCTACTTCACCTACATGTTGTTTGCCACAAGGTAATGATATGGTGAGTAGTGTTGGTCATTGCAATGATGATAGTATGCTTATTGTGGATGATCCTTCATCACTATCTTATTGCAATGCTCCCTCTTTGGGCTTTAACACTTCGAGCACTCCAAATGTTTCACATGATTGTGTTGATAGTCCTTGCATATCATGTAGAAATTGCGTGACTAGATCTCATGATGATATGCTTGCCATGTCTTGTTGCCATGATAAAAATGCATCTATTTCCTCGAATTGTTGTGCTAACAATGTATAGGAAACCGAACACTCCATGTAACAAGATGTGGTGTTTAATGGTGCCTCAAGGGATCGTACATCATCATCTATTGCTTTTTGCCTTATGGATAAGGCGTCAAAGGTATCTCCTACTTTGTACCCCAATATGTCTCTTGATGATGATGTTGATGCTAATGATGATGAGGATAATGATGAAGAGAATGATAATGTTGCCTCCTTAAAAATTAAGGGAAATGGTTTTAAAGCTCTTCATAAAATAAAATTCCTCGTTCAACTTCATGGAAATTATGTCCATTGCCATTGAGGGCAAGAAATATATTGAGGAGTTGGAATATCATCTAGAGGAGCATGAGGTCACCATTGAGAAAATGGAAGCACATGGGCGTGATTACATAAATGAGATCGTGGAGCTATCTCAAGCTCTTGAACATGAACAAACCACCTTGAATCTCTTGAGGAGAATTTTGCTCTAGAACTATCTAGAGTGAGGAATCTCGTGATAGAGCTCTTGAGGTGGCCAATGATTTTGAAACTAAAAATGAGGAGCTTGAAGTTGCATGCTAAACTCCTTGAGGACTTTGAGCACCTCGAAAATGGCTCAAGGGTAATTAAGAGTGAGCTCATCAAACTCACCGAGTCTCATGCTCAACTTAAAGCTTCATATTCAAAAGAGCTTGCCAAGTTGTATTCTCCTCTTGTTGCTAATGATGATGCTTGTGCTACTAACTCTATCTCTTGTGAAGCATCCATATTGAAGGAGAATGTTGAGCTACGGGCTCAACTTGAGATGCTATCTAGCAAATATGGGAAATTGGAAGAAAGCCATGAAAAGCTCTCAAACTCTCATGATGATCTTCTAGTATCCCATAATGTGCTAAAGATAGCTCATGAGGCCATGCTTGCTAAGGGAACATCTAGTGAGCCTCATGTGGATACTAGCACTACATCTAGTCAAAGTGCTTTATTGCCATATGCTAGTCCTTGTAATTCATCTACTCACAATGTTGGTACATCTTGTGATGAATTGCTTTCCTTGCCTTGTTGCTCTAACAATGAAGCTTATACTTCCTCTAGTACTTGTGTTGAGACTAACCATGTAGATGAAATCAAAAAGCTCAAGGCCCAAGTCACTTCTTTGAAGAAAGACTTGGAAAAGTGTCATGAAGGGAAGGCCACACTCAACAATATCTTGAGTGTGCAAAAATCCCCCAATGACAAAGGTGGACTTGGATTCAACTCCAAAAAAAGAATAAGAAGTCCAAGAGCATCAACAAGAAGGGCCAAAAACAAGTCAAGAGTTTGGCCAAGATTATTTGCTTCAAGTGCAAAATTGAAGGGCATCATGTTAGATCTTGCCCATTGAAGAAGAAGCCCATTGGTGACAAGCAACAAGGGAAGAGGCCACAAGTTCAATCTTGCTCAACCTCAAGTTGAAGAAAGGCCACTTCCCAAGAAGATTCAAGTTAATGCCTCTCTTGTTGAGAAATCAAGTGAGAAGAAAATGAAGAGTGAGCGTTGCTACTTATGTCGTGAGAAAGGTCACATCGCTTCTTCATGCACTAGTGGTAACTTATCCAACCCAATTATTATTGATGATGTCTATTCTCTTGGGAAGGATAAGGTTGGCAATGTGGTTGACAAGTTTGTTGGTACTCAAAGTGGTTTGAAGCAAAGAACCATTTGGGTAGCCAAGCCTATTGTGACTAACCTCTTAGGACCCAACTTGATTGGGGACTAACTAGCTCAAACTTGATCAATAGGTGTTGTTGGAGGGCATTGGAGACTTGGCTACATTATGAAGAATTAAGGGGACTTCATCATTCTCTTTGTCTCAAGCCAAGTCAATTGGATTATCAATTTTCTATCTTATATCCAATGTGCCTCCTTGCGGTAACTTGTACTTAAATTGTTTACTTTGAAAGTTACTTGCCCCCTTGCATGTTTTGGTTTTGTTCCTTGCATGTGTTTGTATATGTTGCGCTTCCAACTTGCGTATCTTGAGCAATCAAGAATGTGAGTGTTGGTTTGCACATCATGTACGTGTGTGTCGTGCGTTGAGCCTTTATGCTTCTTGCTTGTATCTTAGTTGGCTCATGTGAGAGATTAATGGAATATCCCATTATGGGGGAGTGATGTACTTTGTGCACTTCGCAATCCTATAAATGTGGGTACATGGGGAATACCACTTAGTATTGATATTACAAGATTATCTAGTCGCTAGGTGGTATATCTCTCATGAGAAATTCAAATTCTAAAAATTCCATTGATTATCTCGTGTTGGATCCTCTTATTGCCTCTTGTTAAGTTCTTATTGGTATCACATTATGGGGGAGTAATATGCTATGTGCATATTACAGGCCTAGAAAATGTGTACATTTGAGATATTGTCTCCTAGAATTGATATTGTAAATTATATTGTTCCTAGGTGACATGTTAGCTCTACAAGTGGCAATTTGCTTGTGTTTGTTGTCAAGATGATGTTGGATATCCTTGTTATCTACCACCGGGAATTATTTCCAAATACTTCTTGTCTTTTGACAAGTGGTAGTCACTTATATGTGGTAGAATTTATTGATCATCTTTACATTGGCTTTGTTTTATTTGCTTTATCTCTTGCCTAGGATTGTGTCAACTCCCATTGTATTCCATACCACTTGTTGATCTTGTTAATTTCTTGACCTTGTCTAGTGTTTTCTAGATATAGTGAAAGTGGTGATCCCACCTTGTGCATTTTGTATTCAAATGCAAATTCTCTATAATGCACTAGTCTTGGGGGAGCTATCCTATTCTCTATAAATGTCAGGACCCCGACTCAATGTCACATCGATCTAGCCTGTAACACATCATATCACTTTGCGGCCTCACGCACGGTATCCCAATGGGTGTCGCCTTACCTTAGCCCGGGACCGTTTAGCCTTTTGGCTGCGTATATGATAGTGTCGCTAGCATCCATATGAAAAGGGCCGGGCTGACATGGCTAATCGTAAACCCAAAGTGGCACAGACTTACGAGGGACAGGCATCCATGACCCAGCATCGAGCGTGTCGGTCATCAGCAAGTAAGTTCGGGCTGTAGCCTTTGGGCTAGCGAGGACTCCGATAAACCGGGCTGTGGCGGGCTAACAGGACTCGGTACTCAATGCGTGACATTTCCCGAAGGAACAGACACGAGAGCGAAGAAGGACACATGCCGGCCAGCCTAAGTGTTCGGAGCGGTAGCAAGCTACCATGGCTCGATGGAGACACTAGGAGACATTTCCGGTGAAGAGGCTACTAAAGATAAACAACTAGATAGTCGGATCCACACATACCAAGCATTTCAATCATACACACAATATGCTCGATATGTGTAAATACAACAAGGCATCACAACATGACTCTCGACACAAGTACTTTATTTAAAGGCTCGAGAGAGCCATACATAATATACACACACAAATGCAGGTCACCGACCCTCATACAAGTCATACAAGCATACAAGCCAACAGCGGAAGTGTTTTGTCGAGTCTGAGACAACTAGTAAAATAAAAGAGGCTTGGGTAAGCCTAGCTATACTACATGGTCCTTCACTTGCTCGGGATCACCACGGGCCTTAGTCTACTCATCGATGTCAATGTCTCTGAAGAACCCGTCGGAAGGGTTTGTGGCATCTTCGAAAAATGTAAATTAAAGCAACATGAGTACAAAGGTACTCAGCAAGACTTATCAGATCCTACATACATGCATATTATCAAGAAGGGTTTGTGGGGTTATTGCAGCAAGCCAGCTTTGACTCATGGCTAAGCTATCCTCGAGACACCAACTTGAAATAGTTTTGCTTTTCGAGTCCACTACTCATCACTTCAATACACCACCGAGGATCCATCTCCGTCTTCCTACGGAAGAGCCATCCTCGGCACTCACGCTTATCTTGAGGCTTTTAGTAGAATCCATTTACTTGTCTATGAACTGTATAGGCAACCAAGTAGTCCTTTACATGAATGCGGCTATTCGAATAGATGATGTTAACCTGCGGGGTGTACTTCTTCATACATGTTTCCACCACTTAGCGTCGCACCACGACATGTGCTCGGTAGACTTCAGCGAAAGCCGGCGTGGGTGTAGACCACGACCTACCTAGACACTCAAGTCTCTAGTCGGGTTTATCGCCTATTTGGGTTCCATCTATGAGGAGTTCGGCGAAGTTTAGCTCACAGCCCCAAGCGATGTGAACAGGGTTCCCGAGATACCAAGCGGGCATCCGGTACACCGTGCCGCGTACCTACCGCATCACAGCCCACCCCTACGGTCAGCGCTGTCCACGGCCTCCGATGAGCTACAAACACGAAACTACTTGCAACTCTGGACGAGAGGACTAGCGTGAATAAGAAGTCGGCGGGGTCATATTTGAGGGCCCAATGTATGGTAGTAGCTGATTCTTAAATCACACATACAGATCTCGATTAGCAGGGCGGCCCCAATGAAACAACCCACCATGTACTCCTACATGGCCTCTCATCGATACCTTTACCAAATCGTGTTCAACACCTTACTCTCATCTTGACTCAATCATTTCCTCTAGCCATCACCCGGATGAACCGGACGACCGACTCTAAGCATAGCAGGCATAGCAAGGTAGGAACAACACAATCATATGGCTCAATCAACTCCTACACATGCTAGTGGGTTTCATCTAATTCTTGTGGCAATGACGGGTCATCACGGAGGAAATGGGTTCAACTACCGCAGCACACAGCAGTTTGAATCGCGTTGTCTTAATGCGATGCGAGAGCAGGAGCAAGAACATGGGATTTTATCGGTATGATCAATTGGTTGGTTGCTTGCTGACGGGTCGGGTGCACGGGTATTGCTCTTCGTCGGGGTTATCACGGTACTCCTCGGGGGCAGAACCTGCCGCAGGGAACACCGATACACAAACATTACCAAACAATATGCAACAATATGATGCATGCATGAGACATGGCATATATGAGTGTGTTGGGCTAATGCAACTAAGACCAGATGGGTTTGAAGCATTTTGAACCAAAGATGCAATTTCAAACTCATATATGATCATTTAGGGTGCTTTAACTTGTTCTGTCATAAACAGTAGGTTAGCTTGCTTAAACATGCATGAAACCAGTACAGATGGATAGGTTGGATTTTTCTGATCATTTTTCATATATAATTTGTTTCATTTGGAGCTACAGATTAATTTCTATGAATTTTGAAGTTTGAAACATTTTACGGAATTTCTGTGTAAAAATAAATCCGATAATTAAATTCTGCGTCGGCACTATGTCATGATAGCGTCGGTGGTCAGCAGGCTGGTCAGGTCAAACTGACAGTGGGTCCCGCATGTCGGTGCGATTAGTTTAGTTAGAATTTAATGAAAACTAAACTAAGTTAATCTGAGGCTGGGCCCACTTGTCGATGACTCATGAGTCAACTTTGGGCCCACCGTGGTCAAGTCGAGTCAAACCCGCGGCGTTCAGCCGCCTTGGCGAAACAGCGGCGGCGGAAGTGGTTTTAGCGTTCCGCCACCAAATGGGTCGCGGAGGCCATCGGAGTGGGCGAGGGCGAGCCGCAGCTCTTGGTGGAATCCATTGGGGTCGGGGTGGCGGAGTTGGCGCCGGCGGCGCTTTGGCGACGCCGGAGTTGGTTAATCGAACTGGTGACTAGGGTGTGCGGTGAGTGCGGGAAGTGCAGTTAGCTCAACGCGGCGTGGTGAGTCACGATGGACACGGTGAGGTGGCGGAGGATGGCGGGAACACGTCGGCGGCGAGTCATGACGGCGCGTCTTGGTGAGCCGTGTGCTCGCTGTGGTGCCTGGCGAAAAAAAGGAGGAAGGTAGCCCAGCTCACGGCGATCGCGATGGAGCAGACGGCGTGGTCGGGGACGAACTCTTGCGGCGGCGGCGAAGGGATCTCCGGCGATGGCGGTTGAGGCGAGGTTGGTGCGGCGGCTTGAACGCGCGAGCACTCGAGGCTCGGCTAGCTCGAAGGAGTAGAGGCGGCGAGCTTCTGGACCTGATGGCGCGGCGTGGAGGCAGCGGAGGCAGCGGCTCTGGCGGCGGTGCGGCGGCAGTGGCCTCGGCCATGGCGTGGGGCGCGAGGAGAGGCTGAGGCGAATGGAGATGTCCGGGGAGGTCGAGCGCGGACGTGGAGCTCGTCCAAGGCAGCGAAGGCGGCGAGAGAGGAGCGAGCGGCGTGCAGCTGCGTGGCGAGCTGCGGTGCTGCCGCCGAGCACCTTGGCTGCTGCTGGCAAGCAAGCAGCTCAGCTGGCCTGATGGCGGGCTGGGCGGCTAGGTGGGCTGGCTGATGGGCGGTGGTGGCGCCGAGTAAGTTTTCTTTTCTGTTTTCTTTATTTTATTCTTCGCAACTTTGTTGAATTATTAAAAATACCTAAAGGTTCTAAAATTCACCAAACTACTCCTGGTCCATTGTTGGAATATTTCCAACATGAAACATTTAGATTGGGAATATTTGGACATTTGAAATATTTTATATAATTTTAAATGCCCAAATTCAAATACTTATGATTTAATTCAAAGACCTTAGGATGACCTAGGAAATTGTGCATCACTTTTGGCGGAGGTTACGAACCAAGACAAAATGGTGGACATTTTAGAAGGGCATTCAGGTTCATCGAAAATATTTTAGTAAACCCTAGTTGGTTTCGGAGGGGCTGGGAGTTACGGCATTCCCATTTCAGGTTTACATTGAATGAAATAAACATGATGCAACACTCTAATGCATGAACTAGCTAGGGTGTGACAACTCACCCCACTCAAAAGAATCTCGTCCGAGATTTAGGTTCCTCCGGAAAGAAGGCGGGGTACTCAAGTCGAAGGCGATCCTCCCTTTCCCAAGTAGCTTCCTTCTCGAATGGTGTGACCATTGAACCTTGAGAAACTTGATATTATGCCGTCGAGTGAGTGCGCTCGGCGATCGAGATCTGAGCGGGATATTCTCGATATGTGAGATTATCTTGAAGATCAAGCGTTTAGTGGTCCACTCCACGGATAGGATCGAGAAGCAGCGCTTGAGTTGAAAGCGTGGAAGACATCGTGGACTTTGGAAAGATGTGGAGGTAGTTCAATTGGTAGGCAACTTCTCCTCGTTTGGCAAGAATGCGAAAGGGTCCAATGTGGCGAGGCCAATTTGCCTTTGATACGAAAGCGATGGGTTCCCTTGGAGGAGTAACCGAAGGTAAGCCTTCTCGTCAACCTCGTAAGTCATAGCCTTATGTTTTCGGTCATATTAACTCTTTTGGCGAGATTGGGCTGTTTTCAACTTTTCACGAGCGATCGAACTTGCTCTTACGCTTCTGGATCATATCCGGGCCAAAATTATCTTTCCCGGTTTCGACCAGTTAAGAGGTGTTCGACACCTTCGTCCATAGAGAACTTCAAAAGGTGCTTTGCCCAAGCTAGATTGATAGCTGTTGTTATAAGCAAATTCGGCAAATGGAAGGCATTTCTCACAATCCATTCCGAAAGAGATAACTGAAGCTCGAAGCATGTCTTCTAGGATTTGGTTGACACGTTCTACTTGACCACTGGATTGAGGGTGAAAAGCAGTGCTAAAGGAAAGATGGGTTCCCATAGCGTTTTGGAAGCTTTCCCAAAATCGAGAGGTGAAGAGACTTCCTCGATCCGAGTTAATTTCCAATGGAACACCATGGAGAGATACTATCCGAGAGATGTACAAGTCTGCTAGCTGACTAGCGGTTATACTCTCGCGAACAGGTAAGAAATGGGCTACTTTGGAGAGGCGGTCGATAACGACAAAGATAGCATTATTCCCTCTCTTGGTTCTGGGAAAACCGGTGATGAAATCCATCTGATTTTATCCCATTTCCATTCAGGAATAGCTAAGGGTTGAAGGGTGCGGCAGGCTGTTGGCGCTCTGCTTTTACCACGACGACAGGCGTCGCGATTAGCAACAAATTGAGCAATGTCTCTCTTCATCCTAGTCCACGGAACCTCTGGCGTAGGTCTGATACATTTTAGTGCTACGGGATGAATGGTGAGAGGAGATTCATGAGCTTCCTTAAGGATCAGCTGCCGTATGTGCTGATTCTTGGGAACCACTAGGCAGTTCTCAAAATATACAACACCATGATCATTTGTAGAGAAACATTTAGCAACTCCGCTAGCAATGTTCTCCTTAATCCGGGATATTCCTTTATCTCGCTTTTGGGCAGCGATAACTTGATCCATAAGAGTAGGTTTACGCCACCAAGGTGGAAAGGAATCCTTGAGGAACAATGTGAAGGTTAAGCCTCGAAATTCCTCGTGGAGAAGTGGTTGATTTTGTTGCAACATTAGGTTGTTGCAATAAGATTCTGACTTAAGCGCATCAGCCATGGCGTTGGCTTTTCTGGGGTATAAGTTATTCCTAAGTCGAAATCTGTGATCAACTCAACCCAACGTCTTTGCACGAGATTCAAATCTGGTTGGGTGAATATGTACTTCAGACTTTGGTGATCGGTGAAGATTTATAGCGATTCTTGAGGAAGTAATGTCGCCAGGTTTTGAGTGCATGAACTACAGCTGCAAGCTCTAGATCATGAGTAGGATAGTTTTCCTCATGTGGGTGTAATTGCCGTGAAGCATAAGCAATTACGTGTCGATCTTGCATGAGAATACAGCCTAGTCCTTGTCATGGCGTCGCATAATAGATAACAAAGTCTTTAGAAATCTGGTGGTACCGATGCGGGGAGCGAAGTTAAGCGTCTTTTCAGTTCACGGAGGCTGTGCTCACATTGTGGAGTCCACTCGAACTTTTATCCTTCTTGAGGAGTTCAGTTAGAGGTTTAGCAACTTTGGAGAAGTTCTCGACAAAGCGGCGACAATAGCTTCGCTAAGCCAAGGAAACTCGAACTTGCTTGACCGACTCGGTGGAGTCAATTAAGGGCGGCTTGAACTTCGCTCGGGATTGACAGCAATACCTTTACCGAAATTACATGTCCTAGATAGGTCACCGGCAGCCAAAATTCGCATTTAGAAAACTTGGCATAAAGGCGATGCTCTCGAAGTTTCATCAACACTAGCCTTAGATGTTCGGCATGTTCTTCCTCGTTCTTGGAATAGATGAGTATATCATCGAGGTAAACCACGACGAATTTATCCAAATACTCCATGAAGATTGAGTTCATTAACCGGGAGAAGGTGGCTGGAGCATTGGTTAAACCGAAGGACATGACGGTGTACTCGTATTGGCGTAACGAGTAACAAAGGCCGTTTTGGGAATGTCCCGTTTGGATTTTGATTTGATGGTAGCCTAACCTCAAATCCATCTTAGAAAGGCGAGGATCTGCGAGCTGATCATACGGATCGTTGATCTGGGAAGCGGATACTTGTTCTTAATTGTGACCAAGTTGGCGGGTCGATAATCTACAACCATTCGATCCGTACCATCCTTCTTCTTGGCGAAGAGGGCGGGGCAAGCCCAAGGAGATGAACTAGGGCGGATGAAACCCTTTTCAAGGACTCATCGAGTTGTTTCTTAAGTTCGGCTAGTTCTAGGGGTGCCATCTTATAGGGTCTTCTAGAAATTGGAGCAGTTCTGGAATGAGGTCTATCACGAACTCAACATCTCTGTCGGTGGAACACACAGCAATTCTTCTGAAAGACATCCGGAAAGTCACGGACTACGGAGCGTCTTGAGTGCAGCAATGGTGGCATTAAGAGAATATAGTTGGCGCTTGGATATTGGGTCAAGACATTGACTATCTTTCCCGAGGTGCGTAAGTTGAACAGTCCTAGAGAAACAATCAATCTTGGCATGATGGGCTGACATCCGGTCCATACCCAAGATGATATTTATATCCGAAGATTTGAGAGCTATCAGCGATGCAAGGAAAACAAGTCATCGACCTGAATTTCATTTCCATGGCTTACTCTAGAAGTTTGCCATTTGGATCCCGGGTTTGAATTACCATGGAGGTGGGCATATCACTGAATGCGGTGTTGTGCAAGCGAGCATAGCTTTCGGATATGAATGAATGAGATGCTCGATGTCGAAAAGAACAGATGCGGGTGGCAATTAACAAGAAGCGTGCCGAGCACGGCGTTGGGATCCTCTTGGGCCTCCTCGGCTGAGACACAATTAACATGGCCACGTGCGGTGGTGGCGGCAGCATAGAACACCTTTCTGCTGGCTTGCCACGGCCAACAGCTTTGCGAGGCTGGTTGGGGTTGGTGCGAGGACAATCGCGCATGTAGTGGCCTGATTCCCCACATTTGAAGCACGTCCGCGGGGTTGGCGTGTAGAGGAGCATTGTTGGTTGGCCCACCATAGGGCTTAGCTGGTGCATCTCTTTGAAGCTGGCGGCGCTGAAAGGATGGCCTCGGTGTGAATCTGGGTGGCGAGGGTAGTATTAGGCACCCACCGGCGCTACGTGGTCCGGCACGGATGAGAACCCATATCACGGCCATGCTTGCGTGTTGCTTGAAATCGGTCGACCAGTTTCAGCGCTGATGGCTTTGTTAACAAGCTTCTGGAAAGAGGTGCACTCATGCAGGCGGAGATCTCGGCGAAGTTCGGGGCTAAGTCCCTTGCGGAACCTTGCCTGTTTCTTGGCGTCAGTGGAGACCTCTTCAGTTGCATAGCGTGCGAGGTTACCAAACTCTCTGCTGTAGGCGTCCACGGAGAGACGGCCTTGGGTGAAACTGCAGAACTCCTCACGTTTACGATCCATGAGACCCTCCGGAATGTGGTGTTCGCGGAAAGCCTCGCTGAATTCTGCCCAAGTAGTGACATGGCCAACTGGGCGCATAGCCATATAGTTCTCCCACCAGAGACTGGCGGGGCCTTCAAGATGATATGCAGCAAAGGTGACCTTATCAGCCTCAGCTACCAGTGCAGAATGCAGCTTGTGAGTAATGCTGCGAAGCCAGTCATCAGCGTCGAGAGGCTCGACGGAGTGGTGAAAGGTAGGTGGGTGTAACTTGATGAAGTCACTGAGCGACACCAAATTATTTCTCTGATGATGGGCTGTGTTTTTGTTCGATCGCTCCAGCAAGCGGTTGGTCTCCGTTTGTTTCTCTCAGCCTCGGCATAACCCGGCGAGAGAAGGAGGGTGAGGCAGGTTAAGCTTCTCCAACTCTCTGCCTTGGCCTGCTCTGGCGGAGCAGGGTTGTTCTTGAGTGTTAACCATCCTAGGAAAAACAAGACAAGGATTTAGTCCAGGATGGCAAAATTCTGACATCGAAATGTAGAATGTAATGGATAACTCGGAATGCAAGATGATCATCCGTATGACATGGTGGATACAGAAACTGCTTCTTTATTCCATCGTCATACACACCATACAAGGTTTAGTACAAGACCAAACAAAATACTACTGCGGTGAAAAGAGGATTACATCTCATCGGAGGCATACCAAGCTCCTATACATTATTTTTCTTACACCTCCGGAATTAGTACACACTAAGTTGTATTCCACGGGTCACGCAGGACGGTGGAAATACAACTGTTACAGTACTAGTGGGACTACTACTAACTCAGACGTCTCCGTAGTAGTTCTCATAGAAGTCTCCTCCGTAGCACGGAAGTTCAGCGTGATCGTCCAGGAAGCAGGCGGTCTGAGGAGCTGTGGACCATAAGGGCAAGGGTGAGGTCTTGGACCAACAAGCGGTGGCCTGCGAGGACCACGAGGTGGGGTGATGCCCCCACATCCGCCAGATCCATCATGTCCGCAGAGCAGATCTAACAGGATACAGGTCTCTCATATCCATATATCCAGCTTGCACAGCCGGTGCAAAACGAGTTAAAGTGGCCCAGTGATCAGCACGGGCGTTGAAGAGCTCCATCCTCAAGGCCCGACTCTCTCGGTCCTTGTCCTCGAGCAGCTCGGCAGTGGTGCGGGTTAGTGAGTCCTCCTGACTGGAATCAGCATATATGGCTCGAAGATAACCAAACGCTCCAGGAAGTGAACCCGGCATATACCGGAAATCGGTGTTGCGAAGCAGGCCAGTCCTGACTCGCATGATGGTCATCATAGAATACGCAGCATCTTGCACCGCCATGTCAATAGTAACACCAAGCCCATAGGAGCTGTGAAGGGCCTCGGTGGAACCAGGATAAGAGGGAAATATCCTGACAGTGCAAAGATACTGGCTTTGATTAAAATCTCGATACTGCTCTTCGACTGTGTATTCGAGGTACCAACGGTAACCCGCTTCGATCATAACCCGAACTAGCATGGCTGTATGACCGGTCACACCAATGCATCTGGTCAGACGAACCACTTGATTTTGGTCACGAGTGGCCATCTGGAAGCATAACCATAATGCAAAGACATTAGAATTGCTAATAGAATTTGGACAGCATAACGACTGTAAATGCTCAAAAGGGATCTGAGACAATTTACAAGGAATTGCATAGCCACTCAGCATTATCATATCAAGGTTTTGGGTCCAACTTAGTAACATAACAGGATAGTAAAACTGAACCAGGCTTGTAACCATCAAACCTATAAGGTACTACTGATTAGTAACACGTGAACCTAATAGAGAGAAGGGATCCTAATCCTTAACCCCCGATGGAAGAATGGACTGACTCAGATCAGAATGCCATGAGGTAAAGGAGTAAAAAGAGCCTTACGTACCATCCCACAATCAATTCCCCTACATATAACTAAAGCATTTCTAGACTCAACATCGACCAGTTTGGCTTGGAGAACCTACAGGCAGTCCGGCTCTGATGCCAACGCTGTCAGGACCCCGACTCAATGTCACATCGATCTAGCCTGTAACACATCATATCACTTTGCGGCCTCACGCACGGTAACCCAACGGGTGTCGCCTTACCTTAGCCCGGGACCGTTTAGCCTTTTGGCTGCGTATATGATAGTGTCGCTAGCATCCATATGAAAAGGAGCCCGGGCTGACATGGCTAGTCGTAAACCCAAAGTGGCACAGACTTACAGGGACAGGCATCCATGACCCAGCATCGAACGTGTCGGTCATCAGCAAGTAAGTTCCGGGCTGTAGCACTGGGCTAGCAGGACTCCGGTAAACCGGGCTGTAGCGGGCTAACAGGACTCCGGTACTCAATGCGTGACATTTCCCGAAGGACAGACGAGAGCGAAGAAGGACACATGCCGGCCAGCCTAAGTGTTCGGAGCAGTAGCAAGCTACCATGGCTCGGTGGAGACACTAGGAGACATTTCGGTAAGAGAGGCTACTAAAGATAAACAACTAGATAGTCGGATCCACACATACCAAGCATTTCAATCATACACACAATATGCTCGATATGTGTAAATACAACAAGGCATCACAACATGACTCTCGACACAAGTACTTTATTTAAAGGCTCGAGAGAGCCATACATAGCATATACACACAAATGCAGGTCACACGACCCTCATACAAGTCATACAAGCATACAAGCCAACAGCGGAAGTGTTTTGTGCGAGTACAGACAACTAGTAAAATAAAAGAGGCTTGGGTAAGCCTAGCTATACTACATGGTCCTTCACTTGCTCGGGATCACCACAGGGCCTTAGTCTACTCATCGATGTCAACGTCTACGAAGAACCCGTCGGAAGGGTTTGTGGCATCTTCTGAAAATGTAAATTAAAGCAACATGAGTACAAAGGTACTCAGCAAGACTTACATCAGATCCTACATACATGCATATTATCAAGAAGGGTTTGTGGGGTTATTGCAGCAAGCCAGCTTTGACTCATGGCTAAGCTATCCTATGAGACACCAACTTGAAATAGTTTTGCGCACTCGAGTCCACTACTCATCACTTCAATACACCACCGAGGATCCATCTCCGTCTTCCTACGGAAGAGCCATCCTCGGCACTCACGCTTATCTTGAGGCTTTTAGTAGAATCCATTTACTTGTCTATGAACTGTATAGGCAACCAAGTAGTCCTTTACCGCGGACGCGGCTATTCGAATAGATGATGTTAACCCTGCAGGGGTGTACTTCTTCATACATGTTTCCACCACTTAGCGTCTGCACACGACATGTGCTCGGCAGACTTCAAGCGAAGCCGGCGTGGGTGTAGACCACGACCTACCTGAACACTCAAGTCTCTAGTCAGGTTTATCGCCTATTTGGGTTCCATCTATGAGGAGTTCGGCGAGTTTAGCTCACAGCCCCAAGCGATGTGAACAGGGTTCCCGAGATACCAAGCGGGCATCCGGTACACGTGCCGCGTACCTACCGCATCACAGCCCACCCCTACGGTCAGCGCTGTCCACGGCCTCCGATGGGCTACAAACACGAAACTACTTGCAACTCTGGACAGAGGACTAGCGTGAATAAGAAGTCGGCGGGGTCATATTTGAGGGCCCAATGTATGGTAGTAGCTGATTCTTAAATCACACATACAGATCTCGATTAGCAGGGCGGCCTCAATGAAACAACCCACCATGTACTCCTACATGGCCTCTCATCGATACCTTTACCAAATCGTGTTCAACACCTTACTCTCATCTTGACTCAATCATTTCCTCTAGCCATCACCCGGATGAACCAGACGACACGACTCTAAGCATAGCAGGCATAGCAAGGTAGGAACAACACAATCATATGGCTCAATCAACTCCTACACATGCTAGTGGGTTTCATCTAATTCTTGTGGCAATGACAGGTCATCGGAGAAATGGGTTCAACTACCGCAGCACACAGCAGTTTGAATCGCGTTGTCTTAATGCGATGCGAGAGCAGGAGCAAGAACATGGGATTTTATCGGTATGATCAATTGGTTGGTTGCTTGCTGCGGGTCGGTGCAGGTATTGCTCTTCGTCGGGGTTATCACGGTACTCCTCGAGGCGAGAACACGCGGAGAACACCGATACACAAACATTACCAAACAATATGCAACAATATGATGCATGCATGAGACATAGCATATATGAGTGTGTTGGGCTAATGCAACTAAGACCAGATGGGTTTGAAGCATTTTGAACCAAAGATGCAATTTCAAACTCATATATGATCATTTAGGGTGCTTTAACTTGTTCTGTCATAAACAGTAGGTTAGCTTGCTTAAACATGCATGAAACCAGTACAGATGGATAGGTTGGATTTTTCTGATCATTTTTCATATATAATTTGTTTCATTTGGAGCTATAGATTAATTTCTATGAATTTTTGAAGTTTGAAACATTTTCTGGAATTTCCTGTGTAAAAATAAATCCAGTAATTAAATTACTGCGTCAGCACTATGTCATGATGACGTCAGTGGTCAACGGGCTGGTCAGGTCAAACTGACCAGTGGGTCCCGCATGTCAGTGCGATTAGTTTAGTTAGAATTTAATTAAAACTAAACTAAGTTAATTAACAGGGCTGGGCCCACTTGTCAGTGACTCAACGGAGTCAACCTGGGCCCACCCGTGGTCAAGTCAGAGTCAAACCCGCCGGCGTTTAGCCTTGGCGAGCCAACCCGGCGGCGGAAGTGGTTTAGCCGTTCGGCCACCAAATGGGTCGGAGGCCATCGGAGTGGAGCGAGGCGAGCCGCAGCTCTTGGTGGAATCCATTGGGGTGGGGTGGCGGAGTTGGCGCCGGCGGCGCTTTGGCGGCCGCCGGAGTTGGTTAATCGAACTTCGTGACTAGGGTGTCTTGGTGAGTGCGGGAAGTGCAGTTAGCTCAACGCGGCGTGGTGAGTCACGATGGACACGGTGAGGTGGCGGAGGATGGCGGGAACACGTCGGCGGCGAGGTCATGACGGCGCGTCGCGGAGTGAGCCGTGTGCTCGCTGTGTGTGCAAGCAAGAAAAAAAGGAGGAAGGTAGCCCAGCTCACAGCGGTCGCGATGGAGCAGACGGCGTGGTCGGGGACGAACTGCTGCGGCGGCGGCAGCGAAGGGATCTCCGGCGATGGCGGTTGAGGCGAGTTGGTGCGGCGGCAGGAACCTTGGCGCTTCGAGGCTCGGCTAGCTTCGAAGAGTAGAGGCGGCGGAGCTTCTGGACGCGATGGCGCGGCGTGGAGGCGGCGGAGGCGGCTCTGGCGGCGGTGCGGCGGCAGTGGCGTAAACCATGGCGTGGGGCCGAGAGAGGCTGAGGCGAATGGAGATGTCCGGGAGGTCCGGGCGCGACGTGGAGCTCATCAAGGCAGCGAGGCGGCGAGAGGCGAGCAGGCGGCGTGCAGCTGCGTGGCGAGCTGCGGTGCTGCCGCCGAGCACCTTGGCTGCCTGCCTGGCAAGCCAAGCAGCTCGCTGGCGCGGTGGCCGGGCTGGGCCGGCCAGGTGGGCTGGCTGGTGGGCCGGTGGTGGCGCCAGGTAAGTTTTCTTTTCTGTTTTCTTTATTTTATTCTTCTGCAACTTTGTTGAATTATTAAAAATACCTAAAAGGTTCTAAAATTCACCAAACTACTCCTGGTCCATTGTTGGAATATTTCCAACATGAAACATTTTAGATTGGGAATATTTGGACATTTGAAATATTTTATATAATTTTAAATGCCCAAATTCAAATACTTATGATTTAATTCAAAGACCTTAGGATGACCTAGGAAATTGTGCATCACTTTTGGCAGAGGTTCTGAACCAAGACAAAAATGGTGGACATTTTAGAAGGGCATTTCAGGTTCATCGAAAATATTTTTAGTAAACCCTAGTTGGTTTCAGAGGGGGCTGGGAGTTCTGGCATTCCCATTTCAGGTTTCTGTTGAATGAAATAAACATGATGCAACACTCTAATGCATGAACTAGCTAGGGTGTGACAATAAAACACTCATCTTGTGATCCTTATCAAGTGTGTGTTTGTGGAAGGCAAGCGTTTCTTTTTGGTACTTTGTACCATCATGAAACTTTGTAGAGGGCTTGGTTTGTTTGGAACCATTCTCTCTTTTGGGAGTTTGACATCTTTCTTTTTGAGTGTATTAATGGATATCTCATTCCTTGATGTATCTTTTATGGATATCCTCCAAGTGTTGTTTTATTCATTTGGTATCTTTTCTTCGCTTGGTATTTTGGTCTCGGTTCTTGAAAGTCTTGAGCATGCATATTTACTTCTTGTAGTTTCTTTGGCATGCTTTCTTTCTTTGACCCAATAGATAGGGGGAACTCCACCAAGTCTCAAATTGGATGAGATGTGCATAAAATTCATTTCCTTCTCTATATGCACATATTTATGTGGAGTTTTTCCTATGTATATTGGTGTTTCTAACTCTTTGGTCCCAATGAGTTTGGGTACCATTTTGTTTGTGTTATTGTTTTAGGAACAAGTGGAGATGCATTGGATGCTCGGCTCACTCACAAGAAAGGTGTTGTCACCATGTGCTTATTGAGTCAAGCTAGGATGATCAATGAACTACTTTGTACCTTCAATTGGTATCTACTACATCCTTCAATGTTATCTAGATAACAAGTATCTTC